>MEHQ01003655.1:29710-41713 GCA_008828725.1 Saccharina japonica
AAAAAAGCGAAAAGAAAAATAATAAAAAGTAAAATACTGAAGCAAATCAACATTTTTTCTCTTTTTTTCTCTTGCATGCACCTGGATTGCTAGCAGGGTAGGTCTTGCCTGTCGTATATGGCGTTGCATTGTCTGCTCTGCTTACTGCACTGAGTGTAGTATCTCTGTGTCGTAGTTTTGTGACCACAGAACTGGTACCTTTTTAGGATGAATAATCGGCGCGGACACTGGGTGTGCTGGATGTCGACGGGTAGAAAGGAAGGTTTAATGTGAAGAACACACACACACCCAGTTAGGTGGGGACACTTCAACCATCGCTCGTTTTCTTCGGTTTATTATGCATCGACCACAAATCTGAATGCTCGTCTATCGCCACGAAAAATCTAATTATAAAGCACCAGCATGGCGGCTGAATAAGCCGGCGTGCATTAACGTATACTCGTATACATATACTGGTATCATATTATATGTATATATGATAGCAAAGAAATGTTAGTCAAGTTGCGCGAACAAGCTATTCGAAGTCACGTTTCGGCTGAGATATTGAGCCCTTCATGCATGTGATGAGCTCAGAAAATACGCCACCACACCTACCGCCGTGGCATTGCTCATTGCTCAATACGTGAATACTTCAATGAGTAACGAAGTGGCGATGTTTCGCATCACGTCGGGCGTTACATGTGTGTGTGCTTCCCATTAAACCTTCCTTTCTACCCGTCGACATCCAGACGCACGTATAATATGTACGTACATACATGTAGAACGGGAGCGTATTGTGGAAAAAGGACCCTTTATTTCACGCCAACACAACACAGAGACAAATCACCGGAAACGAAATGGCCAAGCGCCTCCTCACCTTCCCCTCCTCCTCCTCCTTCCCAGGCGATGATTATGCTCCATCGGTCAACGGTTGCAGGATCAGGCAAACGATATATAAACGGTCTCCGGAAGGTGTTGGTGATGGTGTGTAGCAGCCTACAAGTGACAGGCAGCCGCAATGGGGTATTTATTTCAGGCTCGACCAAGTGTTTTGTGTGCGTGTTGTCTTCACACTAGTAAAACAGTCAGTGTTGTGGTACATAAACATAGGTTATTGGACATGCTGTTCTGGCTTTTTTCAGATTTCACTTTGAAAATTCCAGATTGATAATTTTCATTTTCACTCACAATTCAGATTGATCCGGAGAACTTTCCGAAGGTCAGGCCTGCACACCGTGCTCGTAAAAAGGCCGGAACGTACATTTACAAGGTGTTTTGCGCTGACGAACATCGCTTGTGTTGATTGAGATCTCAAGACAATTGGAGTATGGAAGGTTTCAGTTGGAATGTTTTATTCACTCGTCTTGTGGAAAGGGCGCGGCATTAGATATCTGAGGACTGATGGAGAGCAGCTCCGCCTGGGGTGCAAATCCGCAAGAGTCAGGTATGTACTCCACACATACAGTTCGTACCCCTTCTTAACCCCGTCGTCACTGAGCCTTCGTTATGGGGACGTAACACTCGGAATTACAAAAGACGTAGGCTCGCTTATGAGGCTGGAAACGGATTGTCGTCGAGGCCTCATATCCGGGCAAATGTGCTAGTTCGTACTGTAGATAACCCTGACCAAGACAGCGTCATAATCGAGTAGGAAATCAGCTCTGCCTCTGCCTGGGCGCATAACACATACAGTTCGTACCTCCTCTCAACCCGTTTGCCACGGAACCCTCGTTATGGGGATGTAACACTCGGAATTACAAAAGGCGTAGGCTTATTTATGAGGTTGTAAACTGATATCATCAAGGCCTCATATCCGGGCAAATGTGCTAGTTCGTAGTGGAGGACATACGCAGCTTTCCATGCTAGATAACCGTGACCAAGACAGAGTCATAATCGAGGACGAGATCAGTTCTGCCTCTGTCTGGGTGCATAACCGCGAGATATAGGTGTTCAGACAGTAGTCTCAGGTACTGTAGCCCCGGTCTCCTGCACTGTTGTTTTTTTTCGTGGAAACCCTTGCAATTTTCCATGGAAGTTGAAAAGGTTTCCATCGCTCCCATGGAAGCTCCCACCGCTTCCATGAGAGCAAGGCAATATTCATGTTCCATAAATTAACCCCCCGATCCTACCTGGTACACCGTCCCATCCCGATTACCAAAACGTGGACCATATACGGATGATATAAGGAAAACCACGTATCGCGAAGCGTGGAACGACGCCAGATATGTCAAGAGGGCGAAGGCCTTCTTCAAACAGAAACTACCTCGAGTGTTTCGTAACTTCAACGGACGTTTGCCCGGCAATAGAAGCTGGGAGTTCTCATGGGAGCCGTAAAAGCTTCCACCACCTTCACCCAAGCCTCCACGGCTTCTATGGAAGCTTCTACGGCTTCCATGAAAGCCTCCGCGTTTCCATGTAAGCTTCCGTGTGAGTGGTAGAAGCTTCCGCGGCTTCCGTGGAAGCTTACATGGACAAATCAATAGTGCACCAGACCTGGTGGCTCCTTTCATCGTTTTTCGAGCTCAGGTGGTGATACTGGTATTGATACATATGCACGATACGACCACGGCTCGGCCCGTGGCGCTGACACTGCGTTGCCCATAGTAGTATGTGAGTATCTCGTATTGGAGTACTCGTAGTACTAGTGTGCTATAATGTACCACTATGAACGGAAAAGTAAGGACCATCGCGGGCGTTATCGAGCCGGGGGGTGTTCATTTTTGTCCCCGATTTGTTGGGGGTGTACACGTATGGAAGGGTTTGTTATTCCGAGATGGGGCCTTGCAGCCCCAGGATGTGGCAGAACACGGAACATGAGCTCCAGCCAAACAGTAAATCAGACGTTCCCACCTTGCGGGGCGGTAGCGCCACGGAGTATGTCCGTTTTCGTCCCGGGCTGTTGGGGTAATTATCTGGGGATGCGATTCTATCGCACCCGGGTGCGGCGGGACCGCGCGGCGGGACCTCACCGTATCCCCGAGGAACAAATCTCGCCACACGCTGTCTCTATGAGAACAGGAAGCCATAATTCAACCCATGCGGCTGGGGTGTTCACACCTTGCGGGGCGGTGTCGATCCGGGGGGTTTCTGTTTTCGTCCCGAGTTGTTGGAGTTGAAGGTCTACGAAATTGTTTGTGATCTGGGGTTGCGAAATAATCGTACCCGGGTGCGGCGGGACCTCGCCGTAGCCCCGAAGAGCAATGTTTGCCACATGCTGGATTCATGAGAGCAGGCAACCGTAAACCAGTCCTTGGGGTTGGGGTTTCCACACCTTGCGGGGCGGTATCGATCCGGGGGATGTTCATTTTCGTCCCCGGGTTGTTGGAGTTGTTAATTATGAAAGGGTTTCTGCTCCGGTGATTGGAACGTATCATACCCGGGTGACGTGAGATGTCACCGTTGTCCCGAGGAGGCGCCTTTACCAGATAAAGGACCAAGTATATTATGATTTCTTGCTGGTTTTACGTGGTCTTGAGTGTTGTTTTTAATCAAATCACGAGAAGCCGTCGACCCAACCTAACCCTGACCGTAAAACCGTAATATATTTGGTACTTTATCTCGTACGGTTTATGGGACAAGAGCTTCGGCAAAGGCTACTGCTAATGTACGGTTGCTTGATTCTCGTTGAGCCAGCACGCGGCGAGAGTTGCCCCTCGGGACCAGTAGCCTTTGCCAGAGTTCTTGTCCCACAAATCGTTCCAGATAAAGTATCAAATGTATTACGATTTTTGGTGGTCCGCACATTCTGTTCAGATTGTCCAAAACGCGCGGCGAAGCCACGCACGGGTCGAGCGTTAGCCTGTACTAGGGTTGGGGTTAGGGTTAGGGTTAGGGTTGGGTTGGGTCGACGGCTTTTCGTGCTTTTACAAAACAAAACACTCAAGAACACGTAAAACCGGCAAGAAATCATAATATATTTGGTCCTTTATCTGGTGCGATATGTGGGATAAGAGTGGTAAAGGCGCCTCTAAAATAGCCCGTGTGGTTGGCGTTTCCACACCGTCCAGGGCGATGTCGAAGGTGGTGTCCGTTTTTCTTTCCCGGGCTGTTGGAGTTGGTGATTTATGGACGGATTTCTGCTCCGGGGACGGTATTGTATCGTCTGCGGGTGCGGCGGGACCTCGACGTTGTCCCGGGCGGCAACTCTCGTCGCGCGCTGGCTCCATTATCCACATGCTGTTCGTTTGGATCGTGTCAGCAACGACGTTTACAAAAGTTGTAGAGGGTTGCGTATATATTCGCAGGCGTTATTGTGGAATTCTTGCCTCGTGCGGGAGGAGGGTTCGAGCACTCCGCTCTCTCTCCGCTCTCTCTCTCTCGCTCTGTCCTCTAATGCAACGACCTTAAAACATCTCATCAGACTGCTGGGCAGTCAGGGCATCCAGATTTGCAATCTAGGAACACATGCAACCCTATATCAGCCCGTGGGGCTGGGGTATCCACACCTTGCGGATTGGTATCCATCCGGAGATGTCTGTTGTATTTCCCGCCTTGTTGGAGGTGTAGGTATATGCAAGGATCTATAATCTGGGGATGAAATTTTATCCTCCCCGGGTGTGGCGGAACCTCGACGGCTGTAATCGGCACCAGTCATCTAGAAAGAGCCAGTCAGTGATATCTAGCATGTATTTGGTGAAACCAATCATCTGCCGGACGTGTAATTCAAATTCGCAAGTCAGCAGTTGGACTGACTAGATGGCCGTCAGGAGTGCTTCGGGAGTGTGCCACGGCACCGGCTCGGCGCGGCATGGGACCCGATGCTCTGCTGGTCGTGGCACCCAGCCTCCCCACCCACGGGGCAAGACGGGGCTGAAGCGCTCTGGATCGCGCTCCCCAATTACAGGCAGACAAACAGACAGACAGACGGACAGACGGACAGACAGTCACAGACAGGCAGACAGACGGACTGACAGAGAGACAGACAGAGAGACAGACAGACAGACAGACAGACAGACGGACAGACAGACAGACATACAGACAGACAGACAGACAGACAGACAGACAGACAGACAGACAAACAGACAGACAGACGGACAGACAGACAGACAGACAGACAGACAGACAGACAGACAGACAGACAGACAGAAAGACAGACAGACAGACAGACCGACAGACAGACGGACAGACAGACAGAAAGAGTAACCTAATTTAATATCATAGATACGATTAAGCGAAACGAAGAACGTTGTCTGCCGTTCGAGTACAGAGGTTTTCATTCTAGACTGTCAACTTTGTTCCACGACTTGCCAACTGCTGTGTTGAAGAAACCTGTTTGTGGTATGCGGTGACTCGATACCGTTTTGTTGCGGATGTTTGGGTGTCGAGGCATTATTTAGTATTAATCTGGAGTGCGAAGCAGCCCCTTCGCGGTGCAGTCGATTACGTTAAAGATGCGACCCCGGCTTTGATGCAAGGATACTGGCCGTATATAAATGGGAGCGGTGCAGCCGGTGACAAATTGGGGCGACTGTAACTACCTGTGAGGTTTATGTGGTGGAGCCTTTGACGTCAGGTACTGGCCTACTGGTGCGTGTGTTTGGTACGAGTGTATTATATGTCTACTGCTGCTCTTTCCCCCGACTCATGGTATCGCCGCGCCTGTTACAAGCGTACGAATTCGACAGCGACGAAAACATAACCAGAACCAAGATAACTAACCCGTGGGGTAGGGTTTTGTCACGAAGCTGTAAGGCATTCGTTCCCGGCGGTGAGCGTATTTTTGGCGTCGACTAAGGGCGGCCACCACCTCGACACGGAACTCTAACCCTAACCCTATCGAAAGGTATCCCTCGTTCGTGTGGCATCTGGTCGTTGTGCTCGGAAATGCTCTATTTTCAGTGTAGCCACTTATAAGGGAGTTTCCTGCGCAGGCGGATCTACGCGAACACCCCGGAAGCTGCTGGTGCTTCAGAACAAAATATGGAAAAACTGAAAAGAGGGAAACGCCTGATTGTTATTGACCTCTTTGAATGCCTGTGGTTGGTCCGGGTTTAAATTTTCGCCGTACTGTAATATAGCGCGAGTCCTATAAACTGACCATGTCACCCTCCTGTATTGTCCATGCCGGTTAGTATGTTACTGAGTATTTGATATTTCAGTTGCTATCGCGTGCGGCATTTATTTGTGGCTGACAAAATTTGGAGTGGTATACAAAGCCAATCAATGATGTGCAGCAGTTTATATTGTAGGTGTGTCATGTTGTTATGTGCGTGGACGAGAGATACGGATCCTACACTCCCGCGATTGCTCCGCCCCGTCCTCGTATACAGACAGACAGGTGGCTGGAAATCTTGTCGATCTCCAAGCGTTCATGATATGCAGGCGTACAGTGGGGGGCTGGTGGTAAGAAACGTCAATTTAGCGTCCAGGCTCAAAGTCTTATTTCGTGTGCCCTCACCAGCAATATTTGCGACGTTGCTTTTATGATGATTCTAATTTTCTCGTTCCAAGTTCAACCGTTTTCAGCGTCTCTTGTTCGCTATTTGTATACACAGCGAGAACAACATCATACATATATATCACGTTGATGTTATAGAGGTCAACCGCAACCGACGAGTACTGCTCTCGACTGATTTCCTACCTCCCCAACCAACAACAACGCCAAGAACGGTGCAGGCACGGCTAAAGCCACAACCTGCTGTATCCAGCATGATGAGTTGCGGCGAAACTCTAGAGATACTCACGTAACTAAAAATAACTCATAAATCAAGCCTGCTATACACTCGGTGTATACCGAGTAAAAGTGTAGACGAGCACTGCTGTGGGAACTACAGTAACTCGCCCCCCATTATGGTGAAAACTCCGTGTTCGGACAACGGGAGTCAGTGCCCGCCCTGAACTCCTCACCCCCTCGTCAAGGCAATGGAGAACACCTGGGTCCTTCGATGTTGTTTGTGTTGACCACACAGGTTTGCACATATACATGTTTTTGTTTCTTTGTTTACAGCCATATACCGAAGGGGACATTTCGCTGGTGACATACGTCGGAAAACAAAGAAATGATGAAACCATAAGAAACAAAAATGAAGATTAAACACAAATAAATGGCGGCTGTGATGAGGCTTGCTGTACAATATGTACCTGGTACCGTTTTTTGTACGGTACTCGTAGCACGGCTGGGAAATTTTCACGTTTAAGGTTTCTTATTCCGTGCTAAGCTTCGGACCCCTCTCATTTCTTAAATTGGCTGGACGGCAGCAGTCACTGCTGTTTCTTATATAGGATGTTTCCTATTTCGTTGCCCGGCTTGAGCTTCATTTTTTACACGCGATTTCCTATTTACAATCCCAGCCTCCCTTTCCTAACGGAATACCACGTTGCCCCACTGTCTGTATGCTACGTACAGTAGTAACCATTTGAGAACGTGCTATTTTTTTGTGGGTTCTGCCGATGGCTGTACTGAAAGAACCAAGGCGACAATTCACACGCCGGTTGTGTCCAACAATGCCCTGAGTGAAACTGAAAATTCGCGTTCGCGTCGATGTTTATATTTTTCAGTTTTGCTTTAGTTATAGCCTTGAAAGGCTATTTTCGGTAAGGATTGCAAATGGCCAATTTTCAATATATTTAATTTCGGCTGGCTCAGGAAACCATATTCTAGACCCGATATTGAAAATGTGTTCCCGGAGGATTGTGGTGATTAGCTATACGATCATCATACAAGTTGTATTGTAGTAAACTATCCATTTTTGATGGCGCTGAATTTTTTTCCGTTTTCGGTTTTTTTCCTTGCTAACCGAAAACGGAAAAAAAATCAGCGCCATCAAAAATGGATATTTTACTACAATACAACTTGTATGATGATCGTATAGCTAATCACCACAATCCTCCGGGAACACATTTTCAATATCGGGTCTAGAATGTGGTTTCCTGAGCCAGCCGAAAATAAATATATTGAAAATTGACCATTTGAAATCCTTACCAAAAATAGCCTTTCAAGGCTATAACTAAAGCAAAACTGAAAAATATAAAGATCGACGCGAACGCGAATTTTCATTTTCACTCAGGGCATTGTTCGACACAACCGGCGTGTGAATTGTCGCCTTGGTTCTTTCAGTACAGCCATCGGCAGAACCACAAAAAAATAGCACGTTCTCAAATGGTTACTACTGTAGTATGTGGTCAAACTTGAGTGAGAATTCCAACGACACATACATTGTGAGTGGGCGATTCCTTAGTTGAGGTGCCCCCCCAACAGGCACCAACCAAATTTTTCGGACTAAAATGCTTACTTGCTCCAGGTCGATATTACCACCATCGTCGTCCCACATGCATGCCTCGTCTGCCGACGATACCGCTGCATGAATGTACCACCCTAACAGAACTGCGAGGTGGAAATTCAGAAACTCGGATCGTGATGCCCTCTCTAGGAGCACGCACCTACGAATATGTGCTGTTCTTCGAACGCCTCCCGTCGAAGCATTTGTCACCTGCGCAGGGCACTCTGACCTGGGGGCGGGGGTAGCCTAGCGGCATCGCCTCCCCGCTAGCTAGAAGAAGGGCATTTTCTCAATCGGAAATCGAGACACTACTGGCATTTTCCGATCCATGGTGTGATACCCGATACGATTTCTGTTTTGTTTTCCAGAACTTGCGCCACGATGTTCAACACCATCGAAACGGTTTTTTGGGATCAAACAACAACAACAACAACAACAACAGTAGTGAGTAGTAGTAGTGAACTGAATAGTGGAACTATTATTAACATTCGGTTTGTTGGAGCGAGAATTGTTCCAAGAATCTTGCGTCGGGTATTCGGCAGCAATCGTTGAAGTACACACGTACACACTACTCGAGCTCCTATATTAAATAAAATTATTATAAATACGTCAGCTGTGAGTTCAACCGATTGAATAGTAGATACTCAACTTTGCGAGCTGCGTAGAAGTTTGTTCTATGTGTTATGTGTAGTGGGATTCGTGATGTACTACAGTAGGAACTGCTGTGGTAGTTACTGCTCGATTTTAGAAAAAGTCGTTCGCGCGTGCTACCTATGTGTTTATTCCTCGTTAAAGATATTGCAAATCGTTAGCAAGATTCTTTGTGGGGGCGGGCTGTTCACTTATTGCATTGCTTTGCGCGCTGGAAAGCACTTACTTCCTGGTGGGATCACGGTACGGGCAAATACCTAAATACTCTACTCACTCCGTAATGTTATGGTACTGCTGGTCGGTCTCTGCTGTAACGGCGCCACCCTCCGCGCCAATAACACCCCCGGCCTCGCCGTCGCCGGCCCTGCTTGAACGTTTGTCACCGGAACAACGCTCTTCGTTCCTACGCGTCTGGGCGCGCCTCCCTCAGCATCTGCGAGCAGTGGCGTTTGACCTCCATGGCCCGGATTGGACCCCGGCAGCCATCGAGCAACTGGGTGACGTCTTGTGCGAATTTCCTGACGTTTTCTCCAAGTCCAAGACGGATTTTGGTTCCTGCTCCCTGATGCCTTTCGTGATTACGGTCCCGGAAGGTAGCGCGCCGGTCACGTCCAGACCACATCGCATAAATCCCATCATGGCCAAGGAAGTGGAAGCCACTCTAAATCAGTACCTTGCGGCAGGGCTGATTCAGCACTCGACTTCTCCGTATTCGAGCCCGCTGGTGGTCATCCCGAAGAAGACTGGAGGCGTTCGGATCACTGTCAACTACAAAAAGCTCAACCAGATCAGCACCCTCAGCCAGCTGCCCATTCCCCGTGTGGACCAAGTCCTCGACTCTTTGGGGAAAGGCCGGGTGTTTTCCCTATTTGATTTGGTTTCTTCGTTCCACCAGATCACCGCGCACAAGGACACCGTCCCTCTTACAGCTTTTTGCACTCCCACGGGCCTCTACGAGTGGCTCGGAAGAGCAAGATGTACGTGTTGCCCCGGGGTGTGGTCGGAAGGGGGCCGAAGTAGTCGACGCTGACAGCTATGCCGGGCCCTTCAGGCAGGGGCATCGATATGACGGGCCACCGGACCGTTAGCCGCGAGGTTTTGCGCGCTTGGCACTTCAAGCAGTGGCGTAGCCACCACCTGGTGCAGATGTTAATACCGATCCACCAGTAGAAACGTTCGAGCATAAGCAGGGTGCGCGCGGTTCCCAGGTGGCAGGAACCTGTGGAATGGCAGGCCTGCATGACCCAGGGTCGCATGACCAGCGACACGTAAATGCGCAGGGGCTCGTTGTTCAACAAGCAGGCTGTTCAGCCCACCGAACGCGTGGCGTCAGGCGCTAAGGGTGGAGACGGCCGTCGAACAAGGAGGACGAGCCCGTCGTCGATTGTGTGAAGTTGTCCTTTGCCAGCCAGCTCCTGCACCTCCGAGAAGGAAGGCGTTGGTGTGAGGGAAAGCAGGACAAAAAGTCGGCTGGCAAAGCATCCGGCCGGCCGAGAATGATGTAGCGTATGGCGACGTGGCACGCGGGCTCGGCCTGTTGCTCCCGGGCCCAGTCGGCTTGCGAATAGCGCGCTGCGTAATCACCGAACTGTAGTTCGGCCGCTGCACTGAGGGCATCCAAGTCCGTCTCCTCGACGGACGGTATGCCAGCGGGTGTCGGAAGTATTAAACGAGGAGTCCCCTCAGGCTCGGCGCAGTCGCGGTCGGACGGAATGGGTACCGTCGGAACAGGCGAGGCGGCCGGAGCGGGGGCCATGAAGACGGCCGAAGGCGGTCGTGGCCGAGGGGCTCGCGGCGGGGGGGTAGCCCGCCGGGCAACTGGTTGGGGGGCCCCGCCGGGCCCAAAACCATAATCAACAGCAGGCGGTGCGGCGCCCGTGGCAGCGGCTGTTCTTCGACGCGTCCTGGTGGAAATGCGGCCCGAGGGCGGCAAAACCGTCAGAGGCGCCGATTTGTCGGACGGCGGTGGGGCGGACGCGATCGGATCTGTGATCGCGGCGGAATCAGCTGCCTGTGGAGTGATCGTCGGGAGAGGAACATGCTGGGCGTACGTTGTCACCTCAACGAGGGCTTCTGCAGAGCCCGTGCCGCCCTCTAAGGGTACGGCAAAAACCGAAGCGAAAGCGGTGTTGGCGGCAGGTGAAAATTCCCCACGGGCCGGACGGCTATCGACGGTGGCGACGGAAGCAGATACACGAGCGACGAATCTCCCCGAAGGAGCAGAGAGGTCGTCAATCCTCATACGTGGCCCGTGTGTGCGAAAATCGCGAAAATCGGAGGAGGTGAAGGGTAGCCCACCCAAAACCCCACTATGGGGCTCGGGCACCAGCCCACCCAAGCCGACGCCAGGGGTTGGTGAAGAGCGGGTGACGAGCCCGCAGGCTCGGATGAGGAAGATGTCATCGTCCTCGGCAGGGGTGAGGCTGCAAGACCCACTCCGGTCGTGTTCCGTGGCTGGTTCCGGCAAGCGGGACAGAAAGTCAGCATTTCCGTTGGCGCTGCCTTTGCGGTACTTGAGTATGAAATCGAACACGGTGAGGAACTCAAGCCATCGCTGTACGCGAGGGTTGTGGTCTCCTACCTTGCCGATGCTCTCGAGAGCCTTGTGGTCCGAAAACATGAGGAACTTCATACCCCATAGGTAGCCTCTAAGTCGCTTGATGGCCCAGACGATGCTGCCCGCTTCCAAGTCCAGAGGTGTCCAGTGCCTTTCGGAGTCGAGGGTGCCCCGAATGATGTAGGCGATGGGTCGCACAGAGCCGTCAGGCTGTTGTTGTTCGAGGGCGGCACCAAAATCGTCGATGCTGGCATCACAGTATATGTGGAAGGGGCGGGAGCCGTCGGCTACAGCCTCTCAGGCGGGGAAGACCAAAATGGGAGGGGTGGCGAGTTCAGCGAGAATCTCGCGTACGATGACCTCCATCGGTGGCGTGAAGACGAACTTGACCCCCTTCCGAAGGAGGGTGGTGATCGGTCGGGTTTGCTTTGACAAGTCAGGCAGGAATTTGCGATAGTACCCTATTCCGCCCATCAGGGCGCGGACCTGCTTGATGTTCCGGGGCATGGGAATTTTCGTCAAGGCTTACACTTTGTCTGCGTTTGGACGTACGCCGATCGGTGGGGTTCGCTTTGACAGGTCAGGCAGGAATTTGCG
>MEHQ01003655.1:41781-117104 GCA_008828725.1 Saccharina japonica
ACTGACCGCTTCAGTCGCCGCGCCGACATGTTCGCCGTCACGCCGCCGAATTCACCGCTGAGGGCACGGCCAACATCCTCATCAACAAGTATATCCCCCTCTGGGGATGCCCCCGCAGCATACTCTCGGACAACGGCCTCCAGTTCTGCTCGAAGCTTTCGCACGTCGTCTATCAGCTTCTCGGAGTTCGAAAAATCGCCACGAGCTCCTACCACCCTAACGGCAATGGTGGGGTGGAACGTGTGAACCACACGATGGCGCAGATGTTGGCGATGGTCGTCAACGAGCTCCAGAACAACTGGGATGAACAGCTCGCCCACGTCGAATTTGCGTACAACAATTCGGTCAGCGCCGCCACGGGTTTGGCTCCCAACGAGGTCCACATGGGTCGGCTCCCTCGACTTCCTCTCACGATTTTTGAGCGCGCAGGCGTCGCCGGCCACCAGAGTTTGGCCCGCGACCACCTCGCGTACTGCGACTTGGCGACGGACCGCCAGCAACGCGCGTACGACATCGTTCGCGAACACCACGCCCTCACGGTTGCTCGCGTGAACCGGCGCAACTCCGCCCTCTCCGACGCCTTGCGTCCGGTCCCCAAATTCGTCACTGGCGGCTGGGCGTGGGTGTACAATACGGCAGCCACCATTCGTCAGGGGCCAAGACAGACACGGACGCCAAGGTCCTCAAGGCCAAGCTGTCGCTGAACTGGACGGGGCCCTACAAAGTCCTTGCAGTCGGCCCTGCTCCTCCGCGGACACCCCAGACAAATCCCCTCTCGGGGCTAAGCTCCTATATCTGGACCTGCCCTCCGACATGCCCGGCGCTGATGCTCGCAACGCGTGTCGGTACAGCGCTGCAAGCCCTGTGCAAACCCCCACGACCACGGCGACATGCCAAAGTATTTGCCTGCGGGTTGACGCAATACGCCTCAACAACTTCTCCAAGAAATCCCCCCCTTACCACGTCACCGAGGACGACGTTTCCACTCCTCTCCAACGTCTCGAAGTGGAGAAAATTACGGGACACCAGTCGGTTCGGGCAGGGTGGTGTCATCGCGGTGATGTACGAGACGCACTGGACGGGACTGTCTCGCCCGTCTTGGGAACGGGAAATGGATCTCCGACTCTCTCGCCGGGAAATTTTGCGATACTGGGCCGGCACCCCAAACCAGCACCGCCAAACCAACCGCCTGTACCGTCGAATGAGGATTGGCGCTGCTCAACGGGAGCTTTCTCGGAGTAACGGCGAACGGTTCCTGGCCCCCGGCTATGGTTGTGTACCGCACGCCGAATGGCTTCGCCGGTACAGTGTCACCGTCTTCCCAACGGGGCCCACTTCTGGTACAAGGGCGACGACGGTCTGTGGTGGCTCGGGAAAATCAGCGCGACTACACCAACGGACGGAGTTTACTTCGTTCGATTTTTGGATGACCCAGGACCGATCAAGCTTCCTCTTTCTCCGGCGCGCTACACGACTTCAACAGAGCTGTACGAGGTTCTTGGTGTCTACAAGTACACTTAGCTAGCGCGTCTACGCGGGGGGTTCAGCGTAACGTAGATGAATCACGAGGCGCAGCAGTGGACAGCTGAATTTTTCGCGTCGCCGCTGCGCTCGATTCTTTTCTCATGTTGTTTCAGGGGATTGGGGCGGAACCTCTTTGTAGTTTGTATTTGCGACGTTTTCCGAGTTTTCGGTTCGGACTGTTTTTCTTCTCAGTATCGCCTACCACTTTCTGATATTTTTCTGGGGCGGTTTTGGGGGTAGTTTTAGCGTAATTCGTCCTGCCGACCCCCCCCGCTCAATGCCGGGGCGGGTCTGGATAATCGAGCCACTAACTTGGGGCTTAGGACACGCTTTCTGAATGTTTTGGGCCGGGTTTCGGGGAAGTTTTTAAGTGTCTAGTTTTCCAGTCTTATCAGTTCTACCGAGCCCCCGCTCTCGAGCCGGGGGGGCAGTTCATGTACAATGACTGCAGGATGTTCGGTTCCAACGTTTCTTCTTTTTGACGTTCCTTGCTCGGCTTCGTAGCCTTGCCGTTCAGAGGTGTGGGAGTGGGTTTTGAGGAGCCGCATCTTCGACTCATGTTTTAGTTCGTGGAATCGGGGTTTCCACGAATTTCTCATATTTCTGCATATACGGCTCATCAGGGTGGGCTAGTGTTATGGTACTGCTGGCATGATGTGGAAACGTTTGGTAAATACCTGGTATCAGGTATAATAATCGTATTGGTAGTACTTGGAAGGCGGTATCTTAGGTGGGAACCAGGGATGGTTCCCGATGGCTTTTAGCCATCCCACCTGCCTTCTCAGTCGTTCATCACGCGAAAACGGAATAAACCTGCTCTTCTTCTATCTCTACGCAAACAACACACGTGAGTACCAACGAGTACCCGTTCCATAGGCTGACCTGGCTAGGGATACCCTGTCCTCTTATACCTAGCTTCACTTACCATTTGTAACTCCTCTTCCTAAGGGGACATAACAATGTAATTAGGACCTTTCTTAATGGACTGTTTATATGCATCATGTAGCCAGTATAATATATTGTGATGATACCGGTACTCTCAAGATTGTTCAAGGATGGCTGGTGGCACAATAAAGTAGCTTGCTCAAGAGGACTACTCGTATTGACCTATTTACCCTAAGACTCATCCCACGGTAGGGGCGCAGCAGGTTTTTCTGAGCTCCTCACATGAGGAGCTCAATACCTCACCGCCTCGCCGGAAACATGACTGCGGAAACATTCGTTCGCGCAACCCGACCAAAACTTCCAATGCGATAGGCCAAAAACAAATATACCAGTAAAATCGGGAGTCAACCAATTGGAACGACGTGATCGTAGGGATGTGGTTCCACTAGTAGAAACCGAAACTACTGGGTCACGATGTAGCACACGAGATCATTCTCTTCCAAGGCGCCCAAAAGCCAAACCATTGAGGCTTTTGATAAACAATTCTGACCATCCCACCCGCCCAGCTAACAGGTAATTAACAGCAGTTTCTGCGTTTGTAGTTTTAACGGCCGGGTCGCCACCGGCTGAGTGTGCACTCAGCACAGGGGTGATTGATGCCGGGTGAGACCCCCTCCTACTGGGTTGTTGTTGTTTTTGTCTTCACATTAAACTCGTTTCAGTTGCTAATCCCTATAGTCTGATCTAGCAAGATCACGGCCCGTGGTCACAAAAGTGCTAGAGCCATCAGATAATCCTAGAGAACACGCACACTTAGCAGGGAAAGGATACACAAGTCCGAAGAGGTACACCTAAAATCCCTACAGCATGTTATGCGTGTTCAAAACTGAACTTCACGCCCGCAATCTCCATTCGACTACAGCAGCATCGCCCCCCCCCCCCCCTCCCACTCTTTACCAATGAATTTGCCGACTACAGCGTAAATACTGCCTGAAGTGCTGTCTGTACAAAAACACACGGTATGCGTGGGAACAAGATGGAGCACGCAGCTGCTGTCTGAAGTGCTGTCAGAATGACAGTCCGCGGGCACACAGTGAAAAAGAACAGCCAACCAAAGCCATCACGTCAATTGACAATTACCCGAATCTATCCTGAACGTCTGTGTTAGGTACAGCATATTATAAACATGGACACTGATAAGGAATCGTTCCACATCGAAGGGGTCTTCCACGATCAGGCACACAATTAAGGCACCCGGGGTATCCGCGCCATCTCTGCCGCGTCTCTCTACAAAACCAGTGACGTCGTCCACACAGACCCAACAACAAAATTCAGGGGAAAAAAACGAAATATTTGTCAACAAAAACAATAATGTTCGTCCGTACGCCACGGGTCGATGTCGTCCGTGCTCCGGCGCGCTGCTGTGCTGCTGCTCCGGCGCGCTGCTGTGCTGCTTGCTGCTCCGGCGTGCCGCTCCGGTGCCGCTCTGGCCAGTCTTAGCACGACCACACTCGACCCGCTCCGTCCGTACACGCTCTCGTTGCTGTCCTTCCCAGTCGGTTCCTCGATTTCTCCCTCGTTGCACTCAGGGTGCTTGGTCTGGAAAAGAAAAATTCTCGCGCTGAAGGGGTCAACCAGCCCAGTCTTCAGCTCGTCGCCACACGCTCCCTCCTCCTTTGATGGCGAAGCCAGGTTACTGAGACAGTACAGCTCCCTCTAATTAACACACCTAAGGCCGTGTACGTACTGTCCGTCCACCTTTCTGATGGCGTCTGCCTCCGCGCACAAAAGGGAGGTGGACATTGCTGTCTACACCGACGGCCAAAAAGGCCCGTGCATCTGAACGTTTGCGCCTGACGCACCAGCGCCGACCCCACTCCACCGCTGCGCACGCTTCGCGGCGGGCGCGCAGCAGAAAGAAGGTATCGGTCCGCTTGAGGGCGAGTCTAGCCTTGCTCGCTAGAATGACCCCCCACCCTCGCTATGGGCCATGCCAAAGCAAAAACCTTGCCGAGGCAGCGAGGGGAAGAAGGGGTAGGAGGCCTCAACTGATCCAATACTTACTTTGAATGATCGGTGAAAGCGTACAAGAATAATAAAGAAAAAACATGCGTTTTTGTATTGTTTTGTTTTTTTAATTGGTCGACTGCACTAAAAGGCATATAATAAAGTATTCCCCGAGTTCCATACTTTATCCTAGATAATAATTCAGAAATGGTAAGGCTACTGGCTTACGTACGATAGGTGATTCTTGATGACGGGCCCATACTGCTTGTACCGACTCCGATAAGAGACGTCGGTATACTGCTGCTGTAAAAGGGAATTCCAGTATAATCCCGAATGAATGTGTTACGTCATATACTTGTTCTAGTTGCTGTGCCTGCGTCATCCCTTGGAAGATCACCCGTCGTACGTAATGTATCTCGAAAGACAGCACTGCAGCACCTGCATATATATACTATATATACTATATATATACTCGTAGTGCGGGTAACTACAGTTCGAGGGGAGTCCACGAGGGGAGAAAGTGATGAGACCTTGTCGCGATGAAGATGCAGGACGCATGCCGCAGTGGGGGTGGTGGAGGAAAGTCCTACTACTTACTCTTGTCATCCCGGGTATGAGGTACGACTACCACCTTCGTCCGCAATATAAGTACCGTTTATATTCGATGATTATTTAAGCAAATCCTGATTAGTCGGGACATATTGGTATGATACGTAGGGAGGCAGCAGGAGGAAGAAGGTGAAACGGGGAAACAAAGACAAAAACCGTATCGCTCATCTAAGCTGCTTTTTGTGTAGCCATCATCCATATTCCATAACATTCATCATTTGATGTGGCGTCCTGAGCTCGGGGAAGGTTCTCGGGACCACGCTGTAACATTAAGCGAGCGAAGAGTATCGACTACTTTGTGTCAAGTCTATCCTCGTAGTTGATTGGATATTGCAAATAAATGCCGGGTACCGGGTAGACACAAAGCAGCGATCAATTATACATACTGCTGCTGTACCTATCCATGGTACGGTACCCGACCACGGCTGGCTGCTGACTGTCATACCAGGTATATGGATTGTAGGCACCAGGAATACATCACACAGTCAGTGGCCACACAGCAGTACAGTGCCACAGACCTTCTTCAGCTTGCCTGGCGCTACATCCCTCGCCGAATGCCGTACCAGCTCACAGAGCCGAAAGGTGAGCCGCCACTTCCAGCTTCTGGTCTATGATAGGCACCACTGCAGTATGTTCCTAAGTATGAAGACCATTTTCATCAAGTCCTAATATACAAAGGTTTCTGATGGTTCGGGACAGAGTGACATATCATATGTTACCTTGGGACCTTCGAGTGTCCTTTCCAAATAACACACAGAACTTTTGTCGCACCTGCACAACAGAAGAAGCAGTGTGCAGACACCTCGTACAGGCGTCGCTACCCCGAGAGCTGCTAGCCGCGTGTAGCTTTTATTTATGGCGGTTGTTGTAGTCCCGATTAAGCCTCGTGTGGGCGTACACCTTGCTTTGTATATATGTATTTCCTGTTCGTGGAAGCGCTGTGATATATACTTCATATACGCATATATATATATATCGCCGATCACACCATCAAAAAGACACTCTCCTGAACACCTCCCCACACTGTTGGCTTGACGGCTTGGAAGCCCTTTGCTTGATGTCTGCTCGTCAGCGCAACCCCGACTATCTTATGGAGGTGTTCCCTTCGGTACTGCTTATGGTGTACGTGGTCACATTTCGTCCAATGCACGTATGGACCACTTCAGGACCTACATTCAACATACGATTGGCCAATTCTTCCGTACGTACAAAACTCATATTCCCCGACTCGCTGTGCTCCCCTTGGAAATATTATGCATTTGGTGCTGGTGCGTGTGTTGACCAATGAAAAGCGGATTTGATTTTTTTTCAAATTGATTGTTTTCTTCTTCGTTAAAACTGGCCCTTACTGCACTGCAGCTTAGTATCTCTGTGTCGTAGTTTTGTGACCACATAACTGGCACCTCTCTAGGATTGGAAGAATCGGCACAGACACCACTGGGTGTGCTAGAGTCGACGGGTGGAATGGACGGTTTAAGGGGCCCTTTCGGTCATGATGAAACAAGAGTACTTGAGTGTTGAAAAATATTTCTTTTTCCTTTTTTTTTACAGCAGCGATACTATTTCTGGTATACAGTAATAACACCATATCAGTACTCCTTACGGAAAACGGCATAGCTCCAGTTCTAATGCTCAGAAATTCGACCAAAGAGTAGTTGCAGAGAGCCTCGATCATGGTAAACATTTGTGTCTCAGGAAGAATATCGATCAGATGCCTTGTTCGTGACGAAAAGTGCTTCTTACTCGAAAACGACTCGCCATACCCCTGGTACCCAAGACGAATTTGAACAATTGCAGTTTCTCCAGCTGCTGATACTGGTTTAACTCAGATGTTCGACGAGGACACCGAGCACTAGTAGGTGAACGTACCTGGGCCTCTAGTTCGACCGCCCGTAGCGTCCTACGTGGCCACAGCAGAGTGTAGATACCAAGCAGGAGCTCTGAAACGATCAAAATCTTGCTGCGGAACACTTTTGTTTCGTGATGCAAACACAGCAATGCTTGCACTCCCTTGCAGATACAAGGGTCCCAATACCTCCTACCGGTACAGTAGATACTATACAAGTTATACGTTTGTCGGTCGAAGGTCTGAGCATTAGAACTGGAGCTATGCCGTTTTCCGTAAGGAGTACTGATGTGGTGTTATTATACCATAAATAGTATTGCTGCTGTAAACGAAAACTATATATTTTTCAACTCTCAAGTACTCTTGTTATCATGATGACCGAAGGGGCCCCTTAATGTGAAGAACACACACATAAAGTACATACCTGGTACAGGTAACTCTTGTTCAAGTTCCAAACCAAGAACAGCAAGAAGACGCAGATGGTGTGATCGGCGATATATATATATATGCGTATATGAAGTATATATCACAGCGCTTCCACGAACAGGAAATACATATATACAAAGCAAGGTGTACGCCCACACGAGGCTTAGTCGGGACTACAACAACCGCCATAAATAAAAGCTACACGCGGCTAGCAGCTCTCGGGGTAGCGACGCCTGTACGAGGTGTCTGCACACTGCTTCTTCTGTTGTGCAGGTGCGACAAAAGTTCTGTGTGTTATTTGGAAAGGACACTCGAAGGTCCCAAGGTAACATATGATATGTCACTCTGTCCCGAACCATCAGAAACCTTTGTATATTAGGACTTGATGAAAATGGTCTTCATACTTAGGAACATACTGCAGTGGTGCCTATCATAGACCAGAAGCTGGAAGTGGCGGCTCACCTTTCGGCTCTGTGAGCTGGTACGGCATTCGGCGAGGGATGTAGCGCCAGGCAAGCTGAAGAAGGTCTGTGGCACTGTACTGCTGTGTGGCCACTGACTGTGTGATGTATTCCTGGTGCCTACAATCACCAGGCAAGCTGAAGAAGGTCTGTGGCACTGTACTGCTGTGTGGCCACTGACTGTGTGATGTATTCCTGGTGCCTACAATCGATATACCTGGTATGACAGTCAGCAGCCAGCCGTGGTCGGGTACCGTACCATGTATAGGTACAGCAGCAGTATGTATAATTGGTCGCTGCTTTGTGTGTACCCGGCAGTGATGGAGATCGGAATTGAATTGCTCTGAAAAGATCACGATCTTTCGGAAAATCTCAAGATCAGATTGGTGCGTTTTCGCAGCCGAAATTCTGATCTAGATCGAGAATCGAAGATCGATTGATTCAATCTTTCAATCTTGATCTTTTGGATCCCGCCCAGATAACGCCTTGTAATATCACTGGAAACCCATATAAAACCACCAATCTGATCTTGAGATTTTCCGAAAGATCGTGATCTTTTCAGAGCAATTCAATTCCGATCTCCATCACTGCCGGGTACACACAAAGCAGCGACCAATTATACATACTGCTGCTGTACCTATACATGGTACGGTACCCGACCACGGCTGGCTGCTGACTGTCATACCAGGTATATCGATTGTAGGCACCAGGAATACATCACACAGTCAGTGGCCACACAGCAGTACAGTGCCACAGACCTTCTTCAGCTTGCCTGGCGCTACATCCCTCGCCGAATGCCGTACCAGCTCACAGAGCCGAAAGGTGAGCCGCCACTTCCAGCTTCTGGTCCATGATAGGCACCACTGCAGTATGTTCCTAAGTATGAAGACCATTTTCATCAAGTCCTAATATACAAAGGTTTCTGATGGTTCGGGACAGAGTGACATATCATATGTTACCTTGGGACCTTCGAGTGTCCTTTCCAAATAACACACAGAACTTTTGTCGCACCTGCACAACAGAAGAAGCAGTGTGCAGACACCTCGTACAGGCGTCGCTACCCCGAGAGCTGCTAGCCGCGTGTAGCTTTTATTTATGGCGGTTGTTGTAGTCCCGATTAAGCCTCGTGTGGGCGTACACCTTGCTTTGTATATATGTATTTCCTGTTCGTGGAAGCGCTGTGATATATACTTCATATACGCATATATATATATATCGCCGATCACACCATCTGCGTCTTCTTGCTGTTCTTGGTTTGGAACTTGAACAAGAGTTACCTGTACCAGGTATGTACTTTATGTGTGTGTTCTTCACATTAAGGGGCCCCTTCGGTCATCATGATAACAAGAGTACTTGAGAGTTGAAAATATATACATTTTTCGTTTACAGCAGCAATACTATTTCTGGTATAATAACACCATATCAGTACTCCTTACGGAAAACGGCATAACTCCAGTTCTAATGCTCAGACCTTCGACCGACAAACGTATAACTTGTATAGTATCTACTGTACCGGTAGGAGGTATTGGGACCCTTGTATCTGCAAGGGAGTGCAAGAATTGCTGTGTTTGCATCACGAAACGAAAGTGCTCCGCAGCAAGATTTTGATCGTTTCGGAGCTCCTGCTTGGTATCTAAGCTCTGCTGTAGCCACGTAGGACGCTACGGGGGGTCGAACTAGAGGCCCAGGTACGTTCACCTACTAGTGCTCGGTGTCCTCGTCGAACATCTGAGTTAAAACAGTATCAGCAGCTGGAGAAACTGCAATTGTTCAAATTCGTCTTGGGTACCAGGGGTATGGCGAGTCGTTATCGAGTAAGAGGCACTTTTCGTCACGAACAAGGCATCTGGTCGATATTCCTCCCGAGACACAAATGTTTACCATGATCTAGGCTCTCTGCAACTACTCTTTGGTCGAACTTCTGAGCATTAGAACTGGAGCTATGCCGTTTTCCGTAAGGAGTACTGATATGGTGTTATTATACCAGAAATAGTATTGCTGATGTAAAAAAAAACAAAAAAGAAATATTTTTCAACACTCAAGTACTCTTGTTTCATCATGACCGAAAGGGCCCCTTAAACCGTCCATTCCACCCGTCGACTCTAGCACACCCAGTGGTGTCTGTGCCGATTCTTCCAATCCTAGAGAGGTGCCAGTTATGTGGTCACAAAACTACGACACAGAGATACTAAGCTGCAGTGCAGTAAGCATGTACGTACGCGCGATCGAAGTATTCCACACAGCTTGTTGTAAAGACGACCATCGGACAAATCCTCGATCTCGCAGACGTGTTTATTGTTTATAAATAAGTGTGCAGCAGTCGCCCCGGTGGGCTAGCAGGTAACCACGAAACTTGTTAGCGTCAAGGTCACGAGTTCGAGCCCCCCCGTGTGCATGCCCGTAGGGACTTTTTCTCGCAAAAAATCTTGACTTGCTGAAAGCGCGAGAGCGTGAGTTAGCCAAAATTCGATGCAAATCGACGAGCGTTGGGAAGGCTGGACCCTCTGCGCGATAAAAAACCAAGGCAAGAACCGTAGTGGGAGAGGACGGAGAGGAGCCTACTTTGTGACCCCGGATCTGAGTTACGACTATTAATAGGGAGGGAGAAAGACGGAAGTGCGAAGATAATGAATGGGATGGAAAAAAAAAAAAAAAAAAAAAAGTATAATATTCATCCGAATACTGATATCAGTATGTCAGAAGATGTCAAGTCAACTCAGTACGTCAAGTTCAGCTAAAATCACACCTTTTATTGATCTCCCCCTTTTCCTAAATCAATGTATATCTGTTTTGTCCGGGGTATTGTTATGGTACTGCTGGCATGATGTGGAAACGTTTGGTAAATACCTGGTCGTATCAGGTATAAGAATCGTATTGGTAGTACTTGGAAGGCGGTATCTTAGATGGGAACCAGGGGTTCCCAGATGGCCTTTGGCCCATCTCGCCTGCCTTTCCAGTCGTTCATCACGCAAGCGGAATATACTGCTCTTCTTCTGTCTCTACGCAAACAACACACGTGAGTACCAACGAGTACCCGTTCCATAGGCTGACCTGGCTAGGGATACCCTGTCCTCTTATACCTAGCTTCCTTACATTTGGCGTTGCATTCGGCAGGACTAGCCTAAAACGGTGATTTGTTTTTGGTTTTGGGGGTAGTTTTAGCGTAATTCGTCCTGCCGACCCCCCCCGCTCAATGCCGGGGCTGGTCTGGATAATCGAGCCACTAACTTGGGGCTCAGGACACGCTTTCTGAATGTTTTGGGCCGGGTTTCGGGGAAGTTTTTAAGTGTCTAGTTTTCCAGTTTTATCAGTTCTACCGAGCCCCCGCTCTCGAGCCGGGAGGGCAGTGCATGTACAATGACTGCAGGATTTCGGTTCCAACGTTTCTTCTTCTTTGACGTTCCTTGCTCGGCTTCGTAGCCTTGCCGTTCAGAGGTGTGGGAGTGGGTTTTGAGGAGCCGCATCTTCGACTCATGTTTTAGTTCGTGGAATCGGGGTTTCCACGAATTTCTCATATTTCTGCATATACGGCTCATCAGGGTGGGCTAGTGTTATGGTACTGCTGGCATGATGTGGAAACGTTTGGTAAATACCTGGTATCAGGTATAATAATCGTATTGGTAGTACTTGGAAGGCGGTATCTTAGATGGGAACCAGGGGTTCCCAGATGGCCTTTGGCCCATCTCGCCTGCCTTTCCAGTCGTTCATCACGCAAGCGGAATATACTGCTCTTCTTCTGTCTCTACGCAAACAACACACGTGAGTACCAACGAGTACCCGTTCCATAGGCTGACCTGGCTAGGGATACCCTGTCCTCTTATACCTAGCTTCCTCACAGTATGGCATGTTTTGGTGGCGCTTTGTTGTGGCAAACGTATCGCGCACAAATATTATCGAGTCTCCCTTGTGTCAAAACTAAGTGATTGCTTGAAATACTGCGAGTGGAGGATCAATAATTTAACGACCCTATCGGCCTACTCTCTTTACCGGATCGATGAGCATGTAGTATGTGCCTCGTAGGTGAAAACAAATTGAAAGCTTGAATTAGTATGGATTAAGTTAGCAAATATATGTTAACGTTCTAAATAACGTGGTGTTACAGAGTCGGATCACCAATGCAAGTAACACGCTATAACACAATGTTACAAGCGCCGCCTTTTATTGTTTCTCCTTTAGAAATTATATGTACGAGTATACTAATAATAACCTCTATTAATGTTGTTTATGTACTGCTGTACATATTATATAACACGAAAGCGTAATCCTCAGCCTGCCGTACTAGCTTTCTTAGGAGGTATCCGGTGGATACCGTGTAACATAACAGGTACGTGTGATACTACTGTTGTCAATAGTAAGATAACACCCCGTCAGACGAATTTCGAAGCTGTCATTTTCTCGACATTGGAGAGGAGGAGAGTGCAAGATCGCTGAGCGGTGCGGCTGTCTATGGACAATATGGACACATATCCTGCCCACATGTTTCCAAAGCCACAATTTTCATTGTTTGGAGAATCCCGGCTCGGAAATTCGTTCCAGGGGTTTGTTATCATATTTTCTTGGTCACAACACACGGCATAAGTGAGCACCAACGATAATACGGCCACCCAGTGGTATTACAGCAGCCATATATACCCGAGGGCCTTGTTTTCTCTCCCCGCCATTTTATCCCGCCGAGTGTCTGCGGCGTCGGGCTCATTTTCTCTCTTCTCTACTCCCCCAACCCCTCTTCTCTCCCCCCTCTATCTCTCTCTCTCCTCTCTCTCTCTCTCGGTCTCTCTCTTTCTTTCTCTCTCTCTCTCTCTCTCTCTCTCTCTCTCTCTCTCTCTCTCTCTCTCTCTTTATCTCTCTATCTCTCACTGTCTCTCCCTCTCTCTCTCCCTCTCGACAGCCTTTTGCCTTTCCCAGCAGGAGGAGTCTCCGACAGCCACAATAGTTCGTAGTGTCTCCGCCGGCGAGCATACGAGGAAACAAGAAATCCCGACGGAGTTATTACCTGGTATGTACTGTAGTGCTTGGTATGTTGAAGTTAATGGTCAACAAGAACACACCTCCCTAGTCTCAAAAACAAAATCCGTATTCTCGCCATATTAGATACATACCTGGCACTGGCCATCGTTTTCCCCTCGTCCATTTCATATGGAATACGCCCTGCACATTGCGAGATGGCAAGCGGAATAAGAACATGTATTTAGAGTATTCTTGTTAGCCTTGTCCTCCGACATTGTTGTGTATCATGGTAAGCTTCAATGTTGATCTCTCAAAACCACTGCGAAATAAGAAAATCACGGAAAACACAGAAGAGAGCCCTCTCGTCGAGGGCGTCCTGAAAAGTAATTTTTCGACACCTAACTACAGTATCTAGATTGGTCAGAATGGAAAATAATCGGAGCACTGTGATCGCTGCACGATTTAGAACAAACTAGTTTTTTTTTCTGAATTTTTCCAAAAACTAATCGCTTGGTTCTAAAGACCCCGCCCCCCTGAGCCTCGGAGGGGGGTTCTTTAAAATCGAGTGATCGGTTTTTGGAAAATTAAAAAAAAAAAACTTGCCTTGTGGCTAAATCGTCCAGGTGTTACAGTGCTCCGATTGTTTTTCCGTTCTGACCATTTTAGATGGTTAAGTGTCGATAAAATGCTTTTCGGACGCCCCTGCTCTCGTACAAAGTTTACCCCCTTTTGTGTACTCTATTCGTCCTTGCCTCATGCTCATACAATACAATATATTGATAAAACTAAAATACAGCTGTGAGATCGAAGATTTCGTCGAAACTCATACCAGGTATTTGCTACGTATTGTATATGTATGCAGCTGAGTGTGATACTTCGGTCGCGCGTACTTACGGGCGTTTGGTTTTTATATACTTCTGTAGTAGGACTGGGTGGGACGCAGGGTGTTATATTCCCTTGCAGGTTTGCATATCAAGCATTCTTGGTGTTGCTCACTTCCCGTAGACCCAATTGTAGAAGAGAAGCAGCTTTTATTAATCCCCAAGCCAGATGAGATCTGGCTCGGTGGGCTTCAAGTATGGCCCTTCCGATCATATAAGTAGTAGGACTGGGTGGGACGCAGGGTGTTATATTCCCTTGCAGGTTTGCATATTAAGCATTCTTGGTGTTGCTCACTTCCCGTAGACCCAATTGTAGAAGAGAAGCAGCTTTTATTAATCCCCGAGCCAGATGAGATCTGGCTCGGTGGGCTTCAAGTATGGCCCTTCCGATCATATAAATACCCCGAATACGAATGTCAACCAAGTATTACGAAAGCGAACCAATCACATAAAAATGAGTTAATTACCGGCCCTCAAGCCCATATACCATTACACTAGCCCACCCTGATGAGCTGTATATGCAGAAATATGGGGAAAACGCAGAAATCCCAATTCCCCCAACTAGAACATGAGTCGAAGATGCGTCTCCTCAACACCCCTCCCACGCCTCTAAGTTGCTAGGCTACGAAGCCGGGAAAAATCGCAAAGAAAGGCAATCGAACGTAAACGCAGGTGTGTTTTCCACACCGCACTGGATACTGATGTTGAGACGGATACTGTCCGCTACTATTTCGGTTGGTACAGGCACTGTCCTTATATATTGCGGCCAATGGAAATAGTTTTCCACACCTCATTGCGTACTGCTGATCAGACGGATACTATCCGTTACTATTCGGTTGGTACAGGCACTGTCGTTATATATAAGGGAAATGATCATTTGGGGGTATACCCCCTGGTTTTACAGCCATTAGGGGGTAGGGTCAAAATGCGCCCGCGGAACGCGCTCCCGCGGGCCCAAACAGGTCTCAAACGCCATTCTGGAGCCCTGGCCAGAAGCCCGAAGCCCATACCAAGCACGAACACAACTTTTTGTTTTTTCAGGCGCGTCCTTGGGCCTAACGGGACGGGAGCGCACGAGGGAGCATACGCAGTCCCCCCTTTGACCACATCTTGGGGGGGGATAAACCCACGTACCTACTAAATGTATCTACTCTCCCTGATTGACCACTTTTTTCACCCCGTTTGACCGAAACCATACCCCCTTTTGACCATCTGCGACAGCCTCAAAAACGACTACAGCAGTACGTACCCACGTCACCGCCCAACAGCCCGAATAGACCATGGGGCGGAACATCCAGAACTTGCGAGTAGTCGGGATCGTTTGCCTCCCAAGTAATAAATATCAGCACAACTATACAAATCGAATATTTATGGACGATATGAAGATTATAGCTCTTCTAAGAAAACATGACGGTGATGGGGGAATCAGAACCCATACGTGTATGATCGGTGTATGGGTCGTGAGTTGCTGGGTGCTTGGTGATTGGTGCTTCGTTCTTGGGTGCTGTGGGTTATGGATGCTCGGTGTTGGGTTGTTGGACGGGAGGGGTCTTTGGGACACGAGCAACATCAGGCGCAACGAACGGTCGTTAGTCTTCTTGAGAAGTGCTTTTCTCCTGTCCCCAACGTGTCCATCCCCGACGGTAGGCTGGTGTGTTCGAGTGCAGATCACCAAGCACCAAGCACCCAGCAACCCACGACCCATACGCCCAATATACACGTATGTGTTCTGATTCCCCCATCACCGTAGCAACCAAGCACCAAGCACCAAGCACCCAGCAACTCACGACCCATGCGCCGAGTATACACGTGTGTGTTCTGATTCCACCATCACCGTCATGTTTTCTCAGAAGAGCCATAATCTTCATATCGTCTATAAAGATTTGATTTGTACAGTTGTGCCGAGATATACTTCTTGGGAGGCAAACGATCCCGACTACTCGCAAGTTCTGGATATTCCCCCCCGTGGTCTATTCGGGCTGTTGGGTGGTGACGTGGATACGTACTGCTGTAGTCGTTTTTGGGGCTGTCGCAGACGGTCAAAAGGGGGTGTGGTTCGGTCAAACGGGGTGAATAAAGTGGTCAATCGGGGGGAGTAGATAAATTTGGTAGGTACGTGGGTTTATCCCCCCCCAAGATATGGTCAAAGGGGGGACTTCGTTTGCTCCATCGTACGCCGCCGTCCCGTTAGGTCCAAGGACGGGCCTGAAAAAAAAGAAGAAAATTGTGTGCGTGCTTGGCATGGGCTTCGGGCATCTCGCCAGGGCTTCGGAATGGCGTTTGATGCCTGTTTGGACCCGCGGGAGCGCGTTCCGCGGGCGCCTTTTGACCCTACCCCAAACGGCCGTAAAACCAGGGGGTATACCCCCAAATGATCATTTCCCTATATATAATCGCCACGTGAAATAGGACTGGGTGGGACACAGAGTATCCGCTTGCAGGTTTTTTTAGTAAGCATCCTTGGTGTTACTCACCTTTCGTAGAACCGAGCGTAGAAGAGAAGCGGCTTTTAATAATTCCCGAGCCAGATGACACATGGCTCGGTGGGCTTCGAGTATGGCTCTCTCGATCTTATAAATACGCCGAATATGAATGTCATCCACGCATTACGAAAACGAACCAATTACGTATGAATGAGGCTATTACCGGCCTTCCAAGCCCATACCATTACACTTCGTACAGGGATGGTAATATGAGAAAGACCGGTTTTCTAGGAAAAATCTTGGTGCATGAATGTTTTTGTAGAATCCCAAAAACTGAACAACCCAGACTGAAAATACGTATTTACATACATACGTAGTCGTACACCAAAAGCAGCTTGCCCCACCGATCGATTTGACAAAAGAGAGGGTCTGTACGGTAACACAACGACGTGATGTTCCCCTCAAATAAAGGCCGGAGTTATTTGAGAGCTCTTGTGCCCGTGTCACTCTCCTCAGATTTGCTGGCGAGACGCGTTTCTGCAAACTGCAAAAAACACTGCAAGTCGGTTGTCCAGCTGCGTGCACCAGGAAAAGTAATAGGGCCAGAGGTATGATGAAATCGCCCCTAAGCATGGATGAGGACCATCCCAACACGTAGAGCAACACCGCAAGGTAGACACTTTTTGGTTCTAACGCTTGCAGCGTGCGATGTGTGCGCTCAGCTTGGCTCGTTTCAGCAGTAGAAACACACACTACTGATGTAAACTTCGAGGTATAATGTAAATATTTACTGACGCGCTGTTTTGAGAGTCGGTTTATGGCTGGAACGAGCCAAGATGACCGCATACCATACGCCGCACGCTGCAGGCGTAGAACTGAAAAAAGTCAAAGTTACTTATCGTCCGCAGCCCTTGTTTAGGGGCGGTTTCAGCCTACCTCTTGGCCCATTACTTTTCCTGGTGAACGCAGCTGGACAACAAGCTTGCAGTGTTTGTTGCAGTTCGGAGAGACTCGCCTTGCCAGCAGACCCGAGGACAGTACGCCGGCCACAAGTGCTCAAAGGGCGCCGGGGTTCATTGAGGGGAGCAATATGTCCGTGGGGTAGTGAACGTACAGGCCTTCTATTCCGTCTAATCGATCGGTGGGGCAAAGTGCCTTGGTTGTATACGTATCTTCATTCTGGGCTGTTAAATACTTTTGCGATTTCACCAAAAAACAAAATACGGTATATCAGGACTTTTCCTGGAAAAAACTGGTAGTTACCATATAACGATCCCTTTATGAATGCATGTAACAAAATTGCAGGTGCTGCTGTATGAACGCTTCACAGTATTTCTTGGACGTAAGTCCCAGCCATTTCCGCGATACCTCGCGATAAGGTCCACCTGGCGGTCCGCAACTCAAGCATCGTGCTCTCGAACCCCTATTCTGCCTACTCTGGCAAGGGTGGCCTCGGCCGCTCCCAACCCCGTGTCTCACAGGGGTGCGGACGCGTGCTACGACAAATATAGCACTTTTTGGCTGAAATTATTTCTGAATGATCGAGCTGCTTAACCCAAAATCGGCGGACTGTCATAATTGTTTTGGAATATTTTTCCTTGTTGGCTTCGGCCATGGGATTTTCAATCGGATAGCTCTTTTACATTCCTCCAAAATCAGTTTGGTGTTAGGATGTAGAGCTCTTCAAGTAAGGAGCTCCACCGAAAACATGGTGCACCTCTATCGTAGCATGCGTCGGCGATTTTGTTTGTTATAGTGCAGGCCTCTTTGTCACGGGCTCGCCATACGTACGTCGTATTTTCTGACAGTTCCGTGCGGGATGATTCCCTGTTTGGACTGTGCGATCCACAAAAATATCTACCGCGTGCGCCCTTCGGGAGCGCGTCGAGATTTTATTCTAGCGAGGCGGTGAACGTCTTCGTGCAATTTGTCCGGTATCGTGCCCGCCGGCCTGGTTTCTACCGGACAGGTCTCGCGTGCGCCATGCGGGCGGTGGACGCTACAACGTTCACATAAAATGCGTTCATTAAGAGCACATTATTTGTTGTGTTTTTACACCAAACATGCATGATCCGAGATTACGCGTTTTGTGTCGACGACGAGCTCGGGGTTTTATAGACTGCCTACGATGGTCCACGGGTGGCCACACGACCCCCCGTGCCACGGTAGAGAGGGTTTCCGTGCGATGTGGTAGGTGAACTACTGACTGCGCGGGGTGGTTTTCAACCCCGATGCCGAGGAGATCGTTCCAAGAGAAGAGAGGGAGCATCGCCACAGCGGAGAGCGCAATGCGTGCAGCTTGGGGAGTTGAGAGGCTGGGCATCGCGTGGGTAAGCAAACACCCCGACCGCAAGGACGCGAGTGTCGGGGTTTGGATGGGCTGGGATGGCTGAACCCAGCCATTAGAAACGACGGCATGCACCGGGCTAGAAAACAGAGAGCTTACATCGTGATAAAAGGAAACGTACAGAGACAAATAAGCAAACTACGGAAGGGTCGGATCACGCGTCGGCTGGCAAAGCTTGCAGCACGCGTGGCCCGAGCGGGGCAGAAAGAAGCACTTGTGGTGGTAGCGACCTACAATGTGCGGAACCTGGCTGTGAAAGGGAGGAACGCTAATGGGCGTACCAAGTGTGCTGGCGAAGACCCGACAACTTGGCTGTAACTTCATCGGTCTGCAGGAAAACTGACTTTTCTGAAGCGGGATACCGAGTTTTCTGTTCTGGCCAAGAAGACACGGGAGGCAGGCAAGGACTATACGGGGTTGGTTTGGCAGTCAAGGAAACGATATGCCGTAAGTCCGTTTATACCCACCAGTTGATTGACGAACGCTTCATGTCTATGCGCTCCGAGTTGGCTGTTGAACGCGTTGCCGTTAACCTAGTCGTTGTCTATGCCCCAACGGAAGCTAGCCTCAACACACAGCTGAAAGAGGAGTTTTGGAAGAAGGTGGGACACATGGTCGAACAAAGTCCAACAAAAGAATGTCTGTTCGTACTGGTAGATGCAGACGCGAGGACTGGACAGATAGTGGAAGGGTGTGGTGACGGTAGGGTGCTTGGAGCATACGGGAGTGATGAGCTTAACAGTAACGGCAAACGCCTGCTGGCATTCGCTTCAGACAACAAGCTCGCTCTCATGAACACGTTTTTTAGCACACGTAAGGGTGGAATATCTCATACGTTCAACGGCATCAGCAGCCGCAATGGTCAGAAGCGGATTGACTACATTCTAACTCGCCGGGCACACCGATGTCGCGTGTGTGATGTGAAGGTCCACCCCCAACCTCCGCCCGCACCCAGGGCGGATTCAGAACATAATGTCGTATACGCCATGGTCCGCCGTAGCGGTCGTCCTGCACCCAACCGAAACGTGCGAACGAAGAACGAAATCCGGCCTTTCGATGGGCAGAAGTTTAGATCTGACGGAGATTGCAGGCGGGGAGTAATGACGCAGATCCTCTCCAAGCTTCCTTTCCTACCCTCGCAACCGAACAGTATTTCTGAAGTGGCCGAATCCTTTGCGGGCATAATTATTGATGAGGTAGCGAAAGAAGTACCACCCCCGCCGCGCCGCACGCACAAACTCGGGTGGTGCGAGAACGCTGAAACCGCAGCCGCGTTCCTAATAGCATGGGATGCGAGGGATGATGCCCGACGATCCATGCGTATTAAGAGGGACAAAACTACGTGGAAGACGCTGAGGACGGCGTGGCCGAACCTGCGAGAGGTGATTGACGCAGGATTACATGCCTACTTCAAAGAGTATCTTGCTGAAACAGAGATACTCCTCGCTGCCAACGACCAGCGGGAGTTTTACAAGCACCTGAAGGGCACGATGGCGTTGGACGGTCGAAAAGCGGGAAGTAAGCAGTTCATCATGGACGAGGATGGCCCGCTACGAAGGAGCAAGGTGCGCATTTTTGAACGGTGGGAGGGGTTTTTCGGCACTCACCTCACCGCGAGATCGTCTAATGTTGACCCAACCATCAGGGCCCTATATCCACAACGACCGTTGGCACCATCGCTTGGAGATGAACCGACCATGGATGTCATGACCGTGGTAATTCGGGGTATGCTAAACTGGAAAACGGTGGGACCAGACTCCCTTCCGGCCGAGTTACTGAAATTGGACCACCCCGGATTCATCTGGTACTCAAACAACTTGCTTGTCAATGTGTGGAGAATGCATGAGGTTCCCCAGCAGTGAAAATATGCGACCATCAAGGTCATTGACAAAAAAAAAGGATCGATCCGATTGCAACAACTACAGAGGAATTTCGTTTGTTGCCCATTCAGTCAAAGTATTGCTGAAAATGGTTGCGTCACGTCTTAGCAATTACTGCGAGGCCGAAGGGATACTGCCCGAGCAACAGTGCGGCTTTCGCCTAGCACGACCGACAGCCGAAATGCTATTCGTCGTGCATCGATCGCAAGAACTCGGCCGAGCCAAATAAATGCCCCTGTACATGTGCAGCTGCAGAAGGCTTATGACTCCGTCGACCGAGAGTTGTTGTGGGTGGTGCTCGCACGCTTCGGCATACCAGAGAAGATGTTTACCGTTATCCGCCAATTCCGCGAAGGCATGCGAGCTCGCGTGTGCACGGATGACAGTGAGCACTCTGAGTGGTTCGATGCCACTCACGGGCTGCGGCAAGGGTGTGTGCTGTCACCGCTTCTGTTTAAAGCCTTCTTCGCTGCTGTGATACACGCCGTGCTGATACACTTCAGTGAGGACCCAGACATCTTGAGAGACCTGGTTCACCTCGAGGAGGACATCGGGGAGGATGGAGTGAGGGGGGACCCACTAGCACGTGTACGGAGGGCAATATAGGGTATTCTGTACGCCGACGATGCAGGTATTGCGTCTAAGTTGGCGGAAGGGCTTGCGAAAAGGATGACCGTTATTGTAACTGTTTTCGAGCAGCTAGTATCACCGTATGCGAAACGAAAACGGAGGCTATGCTGCTGCGAACACCAACCAGGCACTCCGGACCTCACCACTCGTCTCTGAAGCAGTGTACCAGGTTTACCAACAGACCCAACAGACGATGCAAGTTTTGTTACTTGGTGGTCTTGTAATCGAAAGTGCAGACATTATGCCAGAGATCGAACGACGCATCCAACTCACAAGGGCATTCTACAATCGGTTCAAGCGGGAGCTGTACGATATGGAGGATGCCCCGTTTACTCTAAACGTGCGCATGCTAAAGGCCGAGGTGATGGAGACACTGCTGTACGGGTGTATGACGTGGACCGTTGGCCAGGAGCACTTCGCTGAGCTACGAACGGCACATTACAACTTCCTCCCACAGATCATTGGTTTCCAGCGCCAACAACGCACTGACCATCGCATGTCGTGCGTCAAGAAGGCACAATGCAAGAGCGTTGAGACGACCATTCGTACACGGCGCCTCCTCTTTGCGGGGCCGTACAGTCGCACGATCAATGGGCGGCTGACCCGGCGGGTGATGTTTGGGACGATCGTGGGTGGAACAAACCCGGGACCTGGCCGACCAGAAGCAAACTGGGCCCAGTGTCTAGCAGACGACCCCGGGGTTTTTCGAGCGACAGAGGGCTCCACATAAAGCTCTCCGTTACTGTTCGGAGCAGAGACGCTACTATGGCCGAGGGCGGCTAAGAAGCGTGGAGTGTGGTATCGGGGAGTCGTTGAGGCGGCGGACCATTTCATGGCGAGCGGGCACAGGGCCGAAGCGGAGAAGGGCTGGCTACGGCATGCAGCTGAGGACGCCAAGAGAGGCGACCAGGAGAGATGGGGGGGGGGGGGGGGGGGGGGCGTACTGATACAGCTGTCGACGAATGCAGAAACGAAATGGTAGATCGTTCGGCAAGGTATCGGTTCGACTAACCCTTCTATCATATATATATTTTTCTTGTTTGTTCGTTTCTTATCGAGATATTCACTGGGGGGGGCGCGGCAGAGGTAGTACCGGCTCTTGACACCGCGATTGATGAGAGTAGGAAGGAGATGGCAGAAGGTGCGACATGGTCGCCGTATCGGTTTTGTAGCAGAGTCGGAAGCTTGTTGTTACCGTCGCCTTGAGAACGATTATACTCTTTCCCTCTCTCGTATCTTCTGTCTTGCTTTTTTCCGTGTTTCTCCCTTTGTTTTCGCCCTATGCCGGTGTCTTCCTCTTCTTCGTGTTGCTTCGCCCGTTCAGCAGTTATCTGTTCCTCTTGGGCACGTGTTCTTTTCTTCCAGGGGCGTTTCTGTCTCCCGGCGTCATTTTATTCTGTTTCGTTTCAGAATTCGGTTTTTATTGTATTTTTGTTCTTATTTTTTGGTTCGTCTCGTGTCGTTGTGTTCTCGTGCCCGGTACGTTAGCATCGCACTTGCTTTACCCATTCATTTGCGTTTATTTTGTTTGGGTTTTTTTCTGTTTCACAGTCTGTGACCACATAATTTGTATCTCTCTAGGGTTAGGAATCAGGACAGACACTGGGTGTACTGATGTGGTTGGGTAGAAAGAGCGAGTTTAATGTGAAGACAACACAGACACTGCTGATACACGTACGTACGTAAGTACCCGTAACATAGCAGTGCCAGAGTATCCTATATATATATACAAGGCGTACCTTTGGAGTGGTTGGATGATGGGAGTTTCTTCTTGAACGAACACAATTTCTTGTAGTTGGGTTTGGACTAGTCCGCCGAAGATTGGAGTTGTTTGGGAGATTAGTGTGGCCACAATGAGTAACAATTTTACAGTACATAAGCATATAGCCTACTCGTACATCAGACCGTCCAAATGCGGGCGACGCTAGAAACGCATAGTAGTAAGGTTGTGCCCTCCCCCCGTACGCAGTACCTCAGCAGTAACTGACCAGTAACAAACAATACAAAGCGGCAACCTATATACTGCGGTCTATGCTGGTCCAGGGACAAGTCGACAATATATACCTGCTTTTTTCATCAGACCCGAAGACACAACGAAGACACTCTTCCCTCGTACATAGGGGCTGTGTACGTATTGTATGATACTCGTAACTCAGAACGAACTTCGTACTTCGTACGGGTACGAGTTGCTTACTTTCTAGGAGCAAGTTTTTACAGAGGGTTTTCTGTGAATTCCATTAACAAAGCGTGCCTCTTGCGCAGACGGGAAGTACAAATAACAGCAATATATTCCAGCTGGGTGCACAAATGGTTTTTCAGATATCATTCTTACTGTAGAATATTGGAAGAGTCGATATGTATGATGTCAAGTGAGGAATGAACAGTTTTTGTTTTTTGCATGTCGTACTTGGCGGTTGAACAAAGCAGCAGCAGCAGCTACTGTATGTACAGACACACACTCGTACAACAGCACATGGGAGCCGCAGCAGCAGCAGCAGCAACAGCAGCAGCAGCAGCAGCAGCAGCAAGCACCAGCAGGTACAAGGAGAGCAGAGCACCAGAGCAGGACCTTGCTCCTTGCCCCCATGTTCTTGGTTTCCTGTGATAGTCTGTATTGCGTTGATTTGCTTTAAAGTAAGCATACGCATTGCTGTCTGTCTGCAATTGCATACAAAAAACGTAAGTAGTTGGTGCCGCGTTCGCACGTCAAGGCAGATACTGACACATAGCCAGCAGACGAACAGCTGCAGTAGTAGCAGCAGCAGGCAGGCAGGCAGGTAGAACAGCAGAGCAGAGCAGGACCTTTCCTCTTCCCCACGTGTTGTTGTATGTTGTCGTGATGCTCGGCCTGCGTTGTCGTCCGAAGCTCAGTGTCGCCGTTGCGACTGACCAGTCAGTCGCGCTGCTGTCAGCAACAAGTGAAAAGTGGCGAAGATATGAAAACCTGCTCACAGCTGCCGTATGTTTTCAAATCTTGAAAAAACACTACCTGATACAGCAGTACTTCGAAGAGCTGTCGGTCGAAAGTTGGGCCGTTCGTCACAAAGCAGAGCTGTCATACGGTCCACTCACAACTAACGGCCGACCCAGGTTTACGTAAGTGTCATGTTATTTATAAATGATTATCTGTGTATCACACGTGCGTGGTACATCATGATTTTTATGGTTTTTGTTCGTAGCATATTATACGAGTGTAGTACCGCTATAATATAGTTCTACTGTATATACGAGTACGAGTATGTTTGTTTCGATACTATAAATACCGACTCGTACCAGGTATGTGATTCTCCTGTGTGTATGTGTGAGGCTGCAGCTGCTATTCGTAATTGGACACCTGCCACGCGGGCTGTCGTTCATACAGCAGTACTCTTGGGCTAATGAGTATGCCGGCGGATCGGGAGGATCGAAAAGATCGGCGGGGTGTGTCTTGATGCCTTCCCTATTGTCAGTCGGATCGAGTTGGCAGTCGTTTGGACTCTTTCTGGGGGCGGTCGACAGGAGCGTTGAAAAGTGCTTCGTGTCCTGCTCGTGGATTCTAGGCGGTGCTGTGCTGCGAGCAGCAACAGCAGCAGCAATAGTAGAGAGCAGCAGCATTACTTGCGCAGTCGGATACATACATAGTATATACGAAGTATATATTTACGTGGATCGAAAAAGCCGGTTCCCGATTCGAGCCAAAATCGGGAACTATTTTATATCGTAGAAAAAAGAGCTAATCGCCAATCTTCGTTTGAACGAACGTGCTTTCATATTTGAGTACACCCCTTGGCAGTACCGTCGTTTTGCTACGGCCTCAGCTTAGCGATTATCATACCTCGCTTCATCAGTATGGGCATGCGCGAAGCCGCAGGCGGGCATCAGCCTGCCGCGGTGACGCCCCCCTTGTAAATATACATATATAGACATATATAAATATCCCGCCAGTCCCCAACTCAGATCCGGTGTCACAGTCGGACGGGTACCCCCCCCTCCCAAGAAGGTGAAAGAGGGGGAATATTTAGAGATACACAGGGGTTAAGAGAAGGCATAGGAATTAAAACGTATTATTTGCACAGCCCAACGGACTTCGCGAAAACGCTGAAACTGCGATTTTGTGTAGGGGACCGGGACCTGCCAGAAAGAAGGAGATATGTATACCACAAGTAGCCGAGACGAAGAGGAAGTAGATGCACAGATGTGCCCCTGCGGCAAAGCACTAGAGAGTAGATGTCCCATAGTGGGAGAATGTGAAATGTGCAAGGATGAACGAGATGTGTTTGAAGAGGAACACGAGGAAAGTAGACGAATGTGACATGGAGAAGTTTGGTACGCTAGATAGTAACGACAAAACGATCGCTACCTTAGGAGATAGATGGTGGCCACTGGTGGCGAAACAGGAAGGGGATGGGATTAGCAAAACGTTTCTTTGTAATATATGGAAAGAACGTCATGTGCGCCCAAATGTTTGAAGTGTCTCTATTAGGATTAGGAACGGTGCTCCGCCTCGAAAGAAATGCGTGGCCGATGGATAAACGACTAAGGCAAGCAACAAATCAGTACGCCCATTCCCCCTCCTACCCCGACTAGGATGTATGATCTCAGTTTAAGGAGGGAAGGCTTCGGTGCTTTCTTCGCTTATTGGCTCGCGGCGAATTGTGCACACACCCTATCGTAGTATTAGCCTCATAGAGACGTAGGAGTGCCCTACGACTCTCTGTGTGGCGCCTCTCGACATACAGTGCGCGCCCGGTGTTGAGAAACGTAAAGTTGTTGGCCAGGCTCGATTTCTTATTTTGTTTCCGACGTTGATATTACTCTATTGTATAAGATTTTGAGGGGATCCCACTGTTGAGCTGTGTTTCTTAAACCAATGTTCTTATTGTTCATATCAATCTGAGCCTGTTTTAGTTTAATAACGGCGGAGGCCCACTGTACCAGGCAGTACTGTTTTTAAGTTTGGTATAATATACACTTCGAAGTAGCAGCTTACCTGGTACCGATACCTGGTACCGTACCTTGGCTTCGTATAAATACATCTTGTACAGCAACTGGAAAAACACAGGGCATTCTCAATTCAATCCCTCTGTATTTTGTAACTGCGTACTGCTGTACTACTGCTGCGCTGCAAAAAATACCCCAGCACCAATTCCAACTTGTATGGCCCAAATACGTGAGCTACAGAGCAATATAATACATGGTAGTAGTTATGAAGGAGTTAACACTCCCTGCAGATAAGAGCTCTAAATACCTAATATATCACCCTGACATATATTAGCGTACCTACCTATTGACCTCCTATTGACCTCGCGAATGCACCCATGTATGCAGGTATAAGCCTTGGATAAACACGACGATGACTGCGGCTGCTGTGGGAAGGCTTGTCACAATTACCAAGGTAGGGGGAGAGAAAAATATACGATCCTTGCGCGATTTGGTGATTAGCCAGCGGATGTCGCCGCCTGCTATTGCCGAACGTTGCGGCGGCTTAAATCACCCCCAAATGTGTACAGTAGTTCTACGTTAAACCGCTGCACACAACTCGCGTCAAGAAGACATCTCGTTCAGAACAAGGCTGAATTTTCACCGCTTCACTAATCTTGAGCTTTTAGGCTAATATATACTGGGACTCAGAGTCTATAGTCCCCGTCCCCGACGCTATTAATAGACCTGATTTTTGCAAAAGGACGTTTCTCAGTTCAGGTTTATTCCCGCTGCTCGCCTATTAGTATCGAATGCGTGCATGTCATGGTAATGCTGGAAGGGTGTGGAAATGCCGGTAACAACCTGATAACAGGTATTGCGATTGTGTTAGGAGTACTTTGAAGGCGTAACTTGGATGGAAACCAGGGTTGTTTCAAGGCGAGACAACTCGAGCCTCCAGACTTTCAATATTTTGTCGTGCAAAAATGATCAAAGCTGCTCTTCTTCTACTTCTAAACATACGAACAACAAATACTCGTATGACAGTTCATTGTACTGCTGTGTTCTACGATTTCATTCATCAGAGATTCTGTTGAAGACAGCGAACCTATATGCTACGTACTGAATATTGTTGTGTACGACGTAGGAACCTACGATAGCACCTTTAATACGACCCCGCGATGGGTGGGACGTTATATCAAGTAATTTTATGTACAACTATCAAAAATCAACTTGCCCGATACCTTGGCTTTAATGCACGAATGTCTGATACTCACTGCAAGTGTCGTCAACCTAATACAAGCAGCAACTTCTAACTCTCCTTAGTTGGTCAGTGTGCTGGTCTAAACTACGTGTCTGTGTATGTACGAAGTATTAATAAAACCAATCGTAAGGTCACAACAAAATTAAATTACTCTTTTGCCGCATAGAAACAGCACCAACCGTTACTGGTCACGATTCATTTTCGACTGATGATCGATCGTTCTAAATTTAAGACATCGAATACAATGCCAACCCTGGCAACGCAAACTCATGGCGACGGTTATGATCAGTGTGACACCTAGACTGTCAATAGCATGCGAACAAAAAACGACACACACAGAACCTTGGAATCCGCGCGGGTCTCTCTACAAATTTGCCAGACAGACTTACGGTACGGTAACAAACCATACTACGCCTGTCAACCTTATTGGTCGTATGCATCGTTTCTGAAAGAATGTCAGATACATCAAGCAGGGTTAACTATCAGCATATGGTTGATTCCACAAACCAAATTGAACATTCTTATCGTACTGCGCAGTAACTGCATATCTGCTATAATTCTCAGCTACAGAAGAAATTGTTCAACAATGTTTCAATGATCGGTTCGTTGATCGAAATAGGTATAACTTCGTAGTGCTGTGGCAGCCGACCTGGGTGATGTTACTACGCCACTGCAACGAAAATCTTGCACGGATAGACACTATTGATATCAGCCGAGCCACGTTTCTGCTGCCACCCCATACAAAAGAAAGTGTGGTGTTACGTTCTGCGAAGCAAATAAACCTTGCAGTTCAGTGAGTGCGACCACCGACAAAAGTGATGCCCCTCCCAGCAATCCAGATGATGATGAGGATGCCTAGCGACCCCGATGATGTACAGCTACCTCAGTAGCCCGTACATGATAATGATGCTATTCAGTGACCCCAGAAGCGTTTTAACAGCAGCCCCAAGCGATAGATGTGATGTGATCATTCCAACAGGCGTTCTCCGCCGGCAATCTCCATAGGTATATTGAACGTTGTGGCCCGATTCCGACAGACATATCTCCGGAGACCCACTTGCTGTTGTTGTGGTGACTGGGTAGCTCTGACAGTCCCAGCGAACACCAGTGTTGTATCGGCTCCGAAAGGTGTCATCTCCGGCAACCTCAAGCGTTTTCTACAGCGATCACATGAGCCGACGTTCCGGTGACCCGGTCTCTTGGTTATGAGGAGACCCCTCCTATTCATGAACGGGAGGCTCTCGTGGATAGATATCACCTTGTTCTTAAACCTGCGTGTTGCACGAGCTGAGCTCCCTGTCGAATACGGGTGCCCGGGATGAAGAAGAAGGTCGCCTTGTAGGACAGCACACCTGCCGCTCGTTCTTCGTGACGCCTCTCATACATAGTCCAGTATGGAAGTACGAGTAGGTCATATCGCTGGTACGTACGCGCAGCCGTTATCATTCGAGCAGCAGCAGTCGTGCAGAAACGGTGACAATAGTGTCGAACGAGCCCGTCACACGAAGAAAATAATCCAACCTACAGGCTGGTTCAGGCATATCACCCAAAATTCATTCAGTGGCGAATGTCCACGCCGTTTTTTGGAGTTAGACCCTGAAAATTTGGCACACGTGTTTTATGCGCCCTACCCGAGACTTTAACGGATGGTTTTTTTTTTGGTTTTTTTTCGTCAGATATTGCTTGTTTTGTATTTTTTTGGGAAATTTGGGTCTTAAGAGATCCAAAATTTCCGGCGAAAAAAAAACAAAAAAAAACCCATTCGTAAAAGGCTCGGGTAGGGCGCATAAAACAAGTGTACCAAATTTCAGGGCCTATCTCCAAAAAACGGCGTGGACATTTTGACTTTTATGCGGTAAAAGTGCAAAAATAGGCGTCCCCTCGCAGTTACTTAGTTTTAGTATATAATCGATTTTGGGCGTTAAATATGACTTAATATGATCATACGCAGTCAGATTTTCGAATATTTGCGTGAAACTTTGTACAAACATGCCTTAGACCACCTGGAAGCGGCTCGTTCAGAAAAAAAAAATGGGGGATTTCCTACGGAAACGCCTGACTATTGTTGACCACTTTGAAGGCCTGTGATTGGCCGGGCCACATTTTCGGCGGTAGCGCCAGTTCTAGGTCCTTGAACAAACAACTGGCGACGTCACCCTCTTCCACTGTTCATGGCGGTCAGTATGATACCAAATATGTGACATTGGAGTTGCTATTGCATGCGGCATTCGTGACTGACGAAATTTTGGGTGATATGCCTGAACCAGCTCGTAGCGGGCCCTGAAATGGAGAAAAACATCGAACCAGACCCGGTCGTAGTCGATGTCAGAAACAAGAATGTTTGCAGTCGGCCAGACCCTTGGGGGTTTCTACAGGGAGACCCTGGTGCACGTACTCGGAGAAAGTAGTCCGAGCGAACCCTGTGACGTACCCCACGACAGCAGTAAAAACTGACCCCGTGGCGTACTCGACGAAAGCGATCAACCTTAACCTACTCGACGAGAGGTACTCAAATGTAGTATTTACACACACGACTTGAACGAGGCGTGACCAGCCCCATGCTCGAAACCAACAAGCTTTCGATGGCACGTACTCGAAAGACACTCACGTTCCAGGGTCACTCCTAAACTGTATGTGCAGTGCTGTACAGTAGTAGTTCGTCGCCCTGCTGTAGGTAGATGCTGTTGCTCTTGGCTTTTTTCACACCCCTTAGATTTAGGACTTATCCCACAGCCCTCGTACTCGTTTGTTGCACCTACGTGGCACCAGCTCAGCCCCAGATAATGACGGTCCTGGCAGATCCTTGCGCTTGTAGAAGGGTAGAAAGAAGCTGTCGTTCATTGTATTCTTCAGTAGCCATTTTCACAGATGGGATGATGATCGTGATCAATCCTGGCATCTCTCTCTTGCAGAACCTCAGCGGGCGAAGCAGCTCAGGGTCGTCAGGCGTATAGCCGTACTCCAGAAGTGCCTCGTGACCCGCAGCCCTTTAAAGATAACGAAAATCGAGGCTATAACTTATTGGGGATATACAGTGTACCCACCAATATGTGTACAATAGATCATCTACTGAGTTTCGTCAGACAGCATATCTACCACAGCAGAAGTAAACACATCAGTTGGTGTTTCTCGACTGGTATAGCATAAGCTGCGGTCCGACGAACGGATGAAAGAAGGAAGCCCCAAGGGCAGTTGTGTTGTCGATTAATATCGGTCTCGAACAGAAGGCGAAACGCGGGGAGAGTGATGGACAGGAAGCGAGTGGGTGTGACTGGTACATATCTCGAAAATCAGTAACTCAAAACACACAAGGGATCCTCGACCCTCGTTATGCGGTGTAACTTCAAAAGTAGAAGATAAGACCTTCATATATACACGCGAGTATTTCCCGGTGTGCTCTTGCTGACGTACAAAACATATTACAATCTCAATAATTTCTCCGACCCTTTTATGGCAGATCCGAGTCGATAACCTGCCACTTCCCTGGTCAGCTGGGTGGGAGACAAGGTATTTCAAGGTGGTGATTTCCTGTGCCGGGTTACGGTTGGGGGAGACACTCCCGGAGGAGCTGACCACCGATGGCTGCATCGAGTGGGTGGAGCCTCTCCAGCTGTCGACGCGTGGTAGAAACGAAAGCCTCGTCGGCATCGTTGTTTCCAGAAGGCATTTGGGAGGTGACTCCTGGTGCCAGGTGCCAGGTTGCCGATTCGAATGCTCTCTTTTGGAATTGGGGCACTCCGTTTGGCGTCAACCGTTAGCCCGCGACGGTGCCGGGCCTATCCTTCGGGCAAACGTGGAGACGGTTTTTGAGGGAGACGATGGCCCTGAAGGCGCTGACAATCCTGGTACGTTAATAGAGGGGGACAAGAATCAGGTCGTCGGTGGATATCTGGAGACGTTAACGAAAGGAGGCAAGGCTCAAGGGGAGAGTGGGCACGTGGAGGCCGCCTCGGCGGGAAACAAGCCTCATGGAAGCGATGAGCATCTAGAGACGCTTCCAGAGGACGGCGGGAGTCCAGGGAGTGATGGGCGCCCGGTGAAGCTCTTACAGGGAGACAAGGGCCAGGAAACTGTCGAGGGTCTGAATACCCTCTTGCAGACACACAAGCGTCGGAGTACTGCTCATTATTTGGAGACGATCGTAGACGGATATGGTAGTCAGGAGGATGTTACGGATCTGGAAACGGTCGTAGGGGGAGACTACATTCAGGCGGTGGCTGAGCGGCTGCAAACGCGCTTGAAGGGCAGTAAGAGAGAGCGGTATGGTGGACATCTGGAGGCGCTCGTAGCGGGAGACAACACGCAGGGGACTGCTGATCATGTGGGGATGTTCTTAGCCGGAGACACAAGGCATCGGACTTCTCGGCAACTGGAAACGTTCGTACATTGGGCTGCTGACCCGCCACCGACGTCCGGCCAGGAAACGCAAGAGGCTCAGTTCGACCCTTTCAATGATGATAGTGATGACACGGACCAGCCCCAGACGGTCTTTGTTTCCGAGCGAGATCCAAATTCACCAAAATGGGGAAGAGAGGCGGGAAAAGGTCGTATTTGGCTCCACCAACATGAACGTTCGACTTCAACTCTGGCTTACGATAGAGTCTCGAAATACGCAACCTCACTGCCGGCGCGAAGGCCTCGGTTATGGGCACTGAAGTCAACCTCGGTGCGAAATCGCAACAAGATTTCAGCCGTAGGCAGTGACAGTAATGCCTATGAGCGCAGCTCGGTCCGACAAATCGACAATATCAAGCCCGAATCCGCATCTCCGTCGTTAATCCCTAGACTGGAGAAGCATGTAGTACCACACCAGCGAACGGATAGAGGGCGACCCAATCCGTCGAGCGCATCGGCCCTACGGTCCAGTTCGTCTGGAGGATCATTATCACCGGTGCACGGGGCTGTCGGTTCCCTCGTCCCTCATGGGGCGGGACCCCAGCCTTTCGTGTATCTCTTCAGCACTAACTCATATCGCGCAAACACGCCTTCCAGAATGTCGTACGGTCTAACACAGGATAGCAGGGGAATGCCGGGTTGGGGGGGTCTGGCAGGTGGCGGGCTGGCGACAGAGGAAAAAGGGCTAGTCGCTGTCTACGGAAGAGGGTGGTACGGGGGCCACACCTCTCGGATACCGTCTTGGATGCAGCAGGAAACGCAGAGTGAGAGCACAGCGAGCCCCGCCGACTCTTCTCCGAGTGTCGAACTTGGTGAAAAAAACGCTGCCCCACGACTGCAACGAGGAGCGTATTTTCCCCAAGCCGCAAACCCTCAAAGTGGGAAACTCAGGCATAATTCCGTGCACACGTCGCCAACCGTGGCGCACTTGACCGCTCCCACCTCTTCTACCGCTCCCCCCTCATACGAGGAGGCGACGCGGGTCGAGCGGGAGGAGGCGGAATCCTCAGCCGCAGACTTTCTGCCACCGCCGGAGGTCGAACAAGGGCCGCGTTCGCCGTTGTTGGCATCGTTCCGTCATTTTCCGGATGTGGAGGTGGAGGGAGTGTCACATCTTCTTACTCCGTCGCCCTATTTCATGGGCTCCGATTCACCGCCACCGTCGTACGACTCGATGTTTAGGTTGACGCATGTTTATAGCCCTGGGCATGTTCTTACCCGCCGTGGGAATGCTTTTTCCGCTCTCCCAGAAGCAGAAGTCAACGATGTCACAGCAGTAACGAACAACCGACTTCTCAGGCGTGACTACCGCGGCGACGGTTTGGCGTCCAGCTCAATGGATTCCACAAAGGGGCTCACTTCGACGGGGACTTTGACGAAGCTTGAGAGCCATACCACTGGTAACCGTGCCCACGTACAGAACACCTCCGACGAAGTCTCCTTTTACGCAGGAAGGGTAGTGCAGCCAGTTGAATCATCATCGGTGGAGATACGGGGGCCGTCAGGCTCGGCGTCCCGCGTCGCCGCCGTTGCTCGAGACCCGTCGCCTGAGGCGGTCGAGGCAACCCCCTGTCCCCAGGCCTTAATGGTACAGCCTTCAGAAACACCGACGAACATCGAGCATACCGACCCCATCTACTTTACATGTGTCTCTCCTCGCTCTGTGTGGGGGGAGTGTGACTTCCAGCTGAGGGTATCAGCGTCCTCGCGTCAAGTTCAAGATATTCTGGCGCAGACGGTATGGCGGAAGAAAGCAGAGGAGGATGTGACCACATCGGGTGTGCCGGGAGCAATGAGGATTGCACGAGGGAAGACGGTGACGGTGAAATTGGTGAGATAGGAGAGGGGGGGGGGGGGGGGGGGGCGTACTCGTGTGTTACTTGAGTTAGATATTTTGCCATTTACCAAGGTATCCCTTTCGAGACGGACCATCGCGGGGGGGGGGGGTATTGACCACGAGCAGCACGCATATCATATGACGTTCAATTGAGAATATGTATGGAGTAGTGTTTTCCGAGCCATGCTACGGTAGAACGGGCACGATTGGGCTCAATCACCAATGACTGACGCGAATCCTCAATTGAGGAATCGCCCGTTATCTTCGCGCTCCCTTTTAATTGAAGAAAACGAGTGTTCGTATGCCTAGGGACCGGTTTGTTCATCGGTTTGCGCGCAATGTTCCTCAGGATCGAGTTTCGGGTGAGTTGTAGAGCACATACTGACGCGAGGAATCCGAAGGTACCCCCTCTTAGCATAACTCTTCTAGCGCCATCGCGGGTGCACCTGTCCGACCCCGTCTCCGATGGTGAGAACGGTGTTTGTCCCCTTGTAGATAGTGTACCTTCTTCAGCCCAATTTCTACGAAGCATCCTCACACAGGAGCAAAACCCACCGAAGTGGTTCGAATCGGACTTCTTAGCTTGATCAACGCTTGTCGCGCGTGACTTCAACGGCGTAAACGTTGAGCGTCGATGCCGTCGAGAGCCCCATCCTGCTGGTGTGACACACTTACAGTTATGTCAGGACGTGGGGTTTACGCAAATCTCACTAATTCACGCCGCACCTATCCTTGCATTTTACCCACGGTGGCACCGTTTCAATAGGAGCTACCCGAGAACGTGTTCAAGATCTTGGACCCTGACAGCGGCGGCGCCAGCGAGGCCGCCACCAACCATCCCTCATCCGTTCGAGACTTCGTGTGGGACGGGAATGGGCAGGAGGCGAATTTCAATGTGACGTGCTTGCCCGGTGTTACCCCGGGGGCTGTGGATTGCAGCGTGTGTCTCATCCAGAGTGGCAGTTCCATGCGGTTGTCCTTTTCCATCGAGGTGGTGGAGGCTGAAGTTTCGCCCTGTTCGTCAGAATGCGGTGATGGGGTGGCGATGGATACGGCCTTGGGAGAAGTCGAGGGTAGCATTGAGGAGGACGACCCCAGCGAGGCGACCATCTCCGACGCTGAACGTGTGAGTGGAACCCAGGAGATAACGCTAACTTCAACCTTGCACGCATCGGACAGGTCGTGATGTGTCCCAACTCAATGGCCCAGACAAATCAGGCGGAATGCATTTACGTAGAGATAACGCGCATACTACGTATCATCATGTGTAAACGTGTACAGATCGCACCGATCCTTCCAGATCGGAATCCATCGTGTTTGCAAACCCGTACACACGCATGATGACGTGACCATATGATGTAGGTCACTACTGTGGAAACATGTGCAGATTACTCAAATCCTGTTCGTAAACCAGCCCCGTGGCAACTCGTAGAGATGATGCAGATCCTCGACAACGATTTTGTGTGGTCTGTAAAAAGATTTGACCGGTCCGACGTATGCACCCTTGAAGGCCCATGGCGTTTAGTCCGCACTTGTGTTATCGACAATTGATAGCCCGACGGGGGGCGAGAGAAAACGAGGTGGTGTTTTGCGATGTCAATTTCATCGACGCAAGCGTACTAAAATCCGAGACTGCTAAAATGTGTCGCGATATTACGAGGTGATATCGAGATCGGGCCCCGTCGAGTAATCGCGATACACGATGGGAAGATGTCCCGATAACTCCCTTAACGTATCTGTGCATATAAAAGGCGGACATGTGCTACTACTGTGCAACGATGTGAGCTATTGAGCATACAGAACATGTCTTACTGTGTGTGTTTGTGGGTAGGTGCTCTACAGCGCGCAGCGTTAATGCTAGAACCCGTTCGTGAACGATAACAGCACGTGTGTCGTGTGTTTGAGTACTTGCTCCCCTTCGAGCCGTTTCGAATACGTTTGTATGGTGAACAAATATCGCGACTACAGCAAAAGTAGCGGTACGGAAACCTTGGCGCAGTATACACTTGCAACGACGAGTTATCGTGATTGCCGAAATCGATACATGACGTTTAGCGCAACGTTATGATTTCAATGTTTGTGGGGCGCGATTTGCAACGTAGACTTCTTCATGCGAACTTTGGTCTACAGGAGGTGTGCACATGGTCGCTTAAATATATACAGGCAGCCTATGTATATGCTGTGTGTATACTGTAAATCTAAAAGTAAATGTATTTCCTTCTATTTAATACTGCTGCTCTCATATTATTAACAGACGGCTTCGTGGTGGCACTGCTGTACATTGCATACATTACCCAGTTTTGGTCGGCAGAATGCTGACGGCTCTAACAAAAGAAAGATACATTTCGACGCCCCTTACGTGTCGGCGGCCGTACGTCATGCCAACGCAAACAAGTTGACGAGAGTGATAAAATTTGCTGCTGCGCGAGTGAGGTCCTACGTACTACTATTAATAGTGACACAAGATGATATGTCCAAGCCGATGCTCTCGTGCTATGTACCAACAGGAGCCGGATCCAATCGCTGGAGAGGACGTGGCCGGCCCGGGTGTCCCAACAAGACCATCCGTGGTGAGCGACCAAGCCTCCCCAACACTGGCGTGCCCAGGCCGTGGATCACTGCGGTTGCTGATGTACCTACCGTACACCGGTGAACAGTGCGCTATCTGCCGCATAACCGTTACCACAGCCCCCTATATATAAACGTAGGCGACACAACTTCAAACATTCTGACTTTGGGGCGCAGACCTTAATTCGTATCGCATGCAAGGCAAACGTCTGTCCAAACCTGCAGTATAATACAACGTGAGCATGAAAAATACCTGGTGTACCAGGTATACGTAAATTTCTTATGTTTCGTGCAAACATCATGACAAATTATTTTTTAATTCTCGTTTTTATTTGCTGTACGCCGTAGTGCTGCCGTTGTGTAGTCCCTGGTATATTTAGCGTGCGCCCGCCAATATGATTGTTATTTTGAGCCGCATCTATCTATAGTTGCCCGTTGTAGTGGATTTGTACATGTGCAGATCATAAGCCCATGTCAGCATCTAGATCTTACGGGAGGGATGGATTCCTGATGTGTATTATATCAACGATCTAGATCATGTATTGCAGGTGGTATCTGCGTGGTGAGACAGCTGTTGCGCACATGTCTGTCTAGTAGGATTTGCATGGCGCGGGTCTTCTCGTGCAACACCTCAAAACGGCAGATAAGCATAGGATCTACCGTAGCTATTATTAGGCCGTGATCTGTACGGGTTCTGAATATATATGAGAGTGTCATCGGAACGTTGGAATGCCCTCTCAGTCGTTGTGATACTGCCCTACTGAGGACAACGGCGCTCACGGTCTCAGCCGTATTGTCTGGAGGACCAATCACTTGCCTGTGGATGGCGCATTTTAATGTTGAGCGTGCACTGCTATTAACTGTAGTTGTAGGCTGAGACCAACTCAGACTGCTCTCTTCGACGAGGTCTCCAATATTCACGTTTTGTTTTGCTGAAGCGCTTGCTGTGTTATCGTCTTGGGAAACGCAGGTATGTCTGGCACCTCCCTACCTTCTCGCCAGCCGTGTACATCCGGGAACGAGCGTGCACGAGTCGAAGGAGCATGGCTTCCGATTGACGGTGCAGGACGGCAGCCTACACAGCCCCATCGGCCCGATAACACTCCAATCCTTCGCTCAGGTTGTCAAGTGCGAAAACAACGGTCACGACTACCTCCTAAAAATAGTGGTGGACTGTCTGCCGTCGGGGGCCAAGTTTCCGGATAAGCCTCTCTTAATGGACTTTAGGATAGAGGACGCGTGCTCCTCGGACCTCTCGGAAACGGTTCAGGTGTGTTTATGGAATATGCCGGGAAAACGTCAACCTCCTTGAAAGTCAGGACGGTTAACAGCGTGCTACTTCGTTTTGTTTGGGTGATGCCCCACCAAACCGCAGCCAGCGCAATCAAGTAAGGCAACAAGAGCTGATTTATGTTGGTGTATGCTTACTACAAAAACAATAACTGGCAGAGTTGTACTGGTTTCAAATATTTACGTGAATCCATACTACGGTAGGGGGATAGACCCAGAGTAACATTTTTCAGGTTACTCGCATGAGGAGCTCCGTGCCTGGCGCAAACATCGAGTGCGAAAATCATGGCACGATCAAGCCAATGGACAACCGCATTGACTCTGCAGGCAGATCATACACAAATACAAAACACACACAAGTATTGGGATTGGGAAATATATTGAATATCTCGTCAGTTGCGTAGCGCCGTCAGTCCTTGTGCCGAAGCGTGACCCGTCTGTCGCAGGAATAGATTGTTCACACAGGAGTTCCAAGCACAACCGGCCTGGACCCTCCTTGCGCAAATGTGGGCGTCAAACATATCTTCTGGAGACATTGAACAATGTAGCACACTGTTAAGCGTGCAAAATGGAGAGGCTGGCGACACCTTGTGGGATGTGCTTCTTTGTTCAAGGCCTCCACAAGGATCGTTTCACGCCCACATTGAGCAGACGGGGAGGCAGTCCCGGCCACCTGTGAAGTTTTATTTCTAGCAAAGCAAGGGTAGACGCGATAATGATCGCTCGGTCGGATCACTCGAGTGACATCCTCACTGTACGAAATAGTGCGTTCTTCCATTTCGTAGTCTGGTGTAAGGTTTTTGTGATGATTTCCCTTGCTCGCTGTTCACATTAACTTACGTGGGGTGTCAATGACAGGTGCTTGTTCGGAAGGGCGAAGCTGGTCGGTGGAGAACGATAAAGTCCGGAGTGCGCGTGGATCAATGGGGAACGTACCTGCGCGCTGAAGTCAGCCATTTTTGTCGCTTCACGTGGGGAACCAAAATCAACTCCAGCGATCCAGCCCGCCTGGAGTCTTGTAACAAGAAGGGCGTGATCGAGGCCCAAAACGCAACAGAAGACGAGATTTACTTTGTCCTCGTCCCTGTTTCTTTCGACTCGGACAAAACGTCTCGCGTTACGTACACGGGAAACATATCCTTTGGTGTGGCTGGACTATCGTTTGGGGCTGCTGGTGGCTCAAGCTACGAGAGCGCGGTAAAGAGCCATATGCTACCGGCGGGGTTCATTCCAGACGAAATTTCGGTTCCGGCCGGGGGGAAGGTTCAGTTCTTGCCACCTCCGGGCGCGGCTCAAGGCAAGCTGCTCGTTGCTACGATCACAGAAGAGTGTCAAGCCGGGCTGTCGGTGAAGGTCATTGTCCTGCACGGAAAGTTAAACACGCCGGAAGGAAAGCGGAGAGTAATCCTTCCGATCTGCCTGAAAAGCAAGAGCAGGATAAGCGCGAGGCTTGGGCCCAACGACATCCCCGTCGAGATGGTGATGATAATGGCGGGTATGGGGCCGAAAACTGCGACTATCACCGAAGCACCATCACCGCCATCGTCTACGGCAAGCGTGGCACCCCCTTCAACAGTATCACCTGTGTTTGTGCCTCCTCGTTCTGCCCAAAGCCAAGGCAACACCACGCGGGGCTGTCCAATTTCCTAGGAACCGTCATTCATTGCGTTTATTCCGGCGTCTACGGTTGCGATGGTCTGTCCGTAAAGAAAATTGTCCGTTCCTGCGGTAAAACGGATGACGAGCGAAACGGTGTTCGTTTACGACGCAAACACATTGATGTAATGTCTGGGTGTTTTTAGTTTTATATTCTGTAATGTCTATCGGGGGGTCGTGCTAGGGATTGCCACCTCCTGCATCTGTAGTCAGTAGCATATAGTCGCTGCGGGTTCACCTGTTATACGTACGAGTAGCTATTTATTGTGCACACATTCATGGGTCGAAAGGCAAAAGACAAATAATAGGTACGCTAAGAAGCAATGAAAGCAGGGATCGCAGCTTGGGATCTGAGGCCCTAGCGTATGGCCCTCGGTCGAATCCAGAACCAAGCACCGGAGGCTACCAAAGGAAGTCGTAGGCACGCGACCAAAGAAGAAACCGACATGGTGATACGACAAAACGAGCTACGCTGAAAAGATGATGCACTGGAGTCAATAATAATTCGATGTGTGGCACAGGAGTAAGTACGTACGCAGCGGGTGTTCCGTACCTGGCATCGTATGCATTTAGCCTCATGCCAGCAGATTATAAAAAGTCGAGTACATGCTGTACGTATGTGACGAACCTTCTCCATTCAGCGTTTCGTTGGGGGACCCCTGAACCACCAGTCGGAAGATAAGGGTCGATTAGCGTTGTATTTGTGTTTAGTCTAAGGCCTTGCTTTGATTTTTTTTGTCGGGTGTTACGTATCTGTTTTATCGGGGACGAATGATCTCGAGCACGACTTCCGCCCCATGTTCTCCCTCTTCAGCAACAACAGTCAACACCACTGGCCTTCGGTCACAAGTACGGCATCATCTTTCATGCGCCGAGACTGAAGTTTCAAAGCCCACACACTTCGTCTGACTGGGCACTCGACCGTTTTCGTCTACTACTGCTGTAGAACTGGTTCTCGTTGGTCTTGTACGGAATGCGCGCGAATGCTCATCCTACACGCTGTCAGTGTCACATCATTCCGTGTTCATTCAAACGGCCCACAATATACCAACGGCATGCTTGACAGCGCTGTCAGTTGTGGCACTCGCCTCAAGCACAAATAAAGTAAGATGGGGTGATACAAACCCTGCGTTTCCCCTGATCGTCTGGTCAAAATATGGTGTAATAAGTCGCAGCACGTTTGTTCCTGGCCAGCGGCTGGTAACCTTTCGTGAAGCTGACTTCACCTTGACTCGTACAAAAGAGAGACGGCAAGATTAGACCGATGGAAGGAGGAAGGTTTGTAAATGTCCGGTTTTCTGCGGTTAGTCATTTTCGTGTTCTTCTCTTGTCAAGTCTAGTCCTGTGTTAACGGGCTTGGACTGGACTGACGCATAACTGTGACAGTCAGGAGTTGCCGAATAAAGTTACCAATAAAATCGTGATTCAACAAGCCTACCTGTAAATTCCACAAGTGTACCTTATGGTTTCTAGAATCGATTCAAAAAAGCTGTCTGTCTCTCTGTCTGTCTGTCTGTCTGCCTATCCCATAAGAGTCAGTCTAGGGTCACCCACGGACAAATTTCTGTCAAAACTGCCACACCCGTACCGCACGCAACAGGTCGATAGCCCTCGAGGAGGCCATCGTCATGGTCCAAACCATACCTAATGGAGTGCCCTGTGTGTGGAGTAATCAGGGTTGGCTGCCAGCGTCCCAAACGGAGTGGCGAGTCGAGCAGCAGCAATCGCTCGCCCGAGGCCAGTGTCTAATTTCAAGTGGAACCGGATTTCATCCGTGTACGAGCAGAGTATTTCCAGGCCACAGCTTTCTTCTTCCCGCCCTCCTCCCTCCCTCCCTCCCTCCCTCCCTGCCCCTCGCCGATAGGACGCAAAGCCGTATGTTCACTTCATACATACTGGAAATGGGTGTGTTGATCAAATTTCAGTATGATGTCGTTTCTTAAAGCTAAAGGTCTGCACTTTGCCATATTATACGCAACTTTCGATATACTTTCGACGTCTCAAATGATGAATGGTTGAAAAATTACGCCATAGACTACATACATAATTTTGACAACTTGAATGGTGAATGGTTGAAAAACTACGTCACGAAACGCATGTGACGAACAGTTTTGCCCGACAGAAGAATGCGAAAAATACGTGCTTGCAGTGTCGAAACTAAACACTCAAAAATGCAATATGAACACGTAGTAGGAACCTCCTGCAGTCTCGTGTGTATCGATCTCACGGTGTTGCCAATGACTAATTATGGCACTCATTTTTCAGTGTGAATTTCATTTTTTGGACATGCTTAAGGAGTTGCTTCTTTACGTTTGTGCGCGGGCTGAATCATGGATTCTGCTCAACTGACAGCTCCTTGCTGGGCACAGAGCCACACCGCCCGACATCGTCCCGACCCGTACACACACACTTGTGGAATAAGCACGCCAACCCGCTCCTTGGCCGTGCAATAACAATACCAAAATCAGGCTCGTCAAAAACATCTAGCACGCATAGACCTGGAAGCTACAGCAACGATCATCGAACTCGTATCGTGGCAGATGTCGACCAGTACCGCAAGAGTGACTGGTTAGTCCATTTGGTGCTCTTCGCTTGTCAAGGCCAGCCCTGCGTTGATGGTCTGGGCAGTGTGATAGTGACTGCCGCATGACTATGGCAGTTTGCAATGCCCAATACAGGTAACAATATAACCGCGATCAAACAATCCGACCGGTAAATATCAATAGCAGGCTCGTCGAACATGTGGCCGCACACATAAGCCTGGAGGGTACAGCAACGATACTCGAACTCACATATTTATAGGTCTCGATCAGTACTGCAAGAGTGACTGGGTAGTCCTTTTAGTGTTCTTCTCTTGTCAAGGCTAGACCTGTGTTGGCGGCCTGGGCAGTGTTACAATGACTGTCGCATACCTATATCAGTTGGCAATTGCCGAATCAAGATACCAATACAATCGCGATCCAACAACCCGACCGGTAAGTATGTAAAATAGCTGGCGCATCTGAAACTGGCTGCGCACGTGTAAGCCTGCAGGGTACAGCAACGATACTCGAACTCACATATTTATAGGTCCCGCCCAGTACTGCAAGAGTGACTGGTTTGTCATTTTGGTGTTCATCTTATGTCAAGGCGTGTCCTGTGTTGACGGGTTGGGCAGTATTATATTGAATGCCGCATGACTTCGAGCTTGTTCCACGGAAAGGCGTAACATTTCACCTTCGGGAAATAACAAACGGAATACACTCTTTGTTTCAACACTGAAGATATCCACACGACCGCATGGACAAGGGGAATTTTTGTCGTGCGAGTTGTTAATTCGCGAGATATGGACATTGTCGTACTACCTGGGGAGACGTTATTTCATGTAGGGATAATATTCCTATAGCTAAATCAAGATATTTTGCAATCAGGCCACATGTCGGTCTGTACGTCGACATATTCGACACTAGACATGTTAGCATGATCGCACTAACAAGAGGAAGACGTCCGTGACTCTCATTTTGATTTGGAAGCCGTGAGGGACTGTTAGAAGAAACGCCTGCCAAAGTACTAATGTAATATTATAAGGGTAAGGACACAAAGTATCCCTAGCGAGGTCAGCCTATTGAACGAGTACTCGTTGGTACTGACGTGTGCAGTTTGCTTAGAGATAGAAGAAGTAGAGCAGCTTTATTCCTTTTCCCACGATGAAGACTGAAAGAGCAGAAGGCTTGGTCACCGTGGACCTGGGCACTCCTGGTTCCCATATAAGGTACGCCTTCCGAGGACTACAAATACGATTCCTATACCTGTTACCAGGTATTTACCGACTTTCTCACACCCTTCCATTAGAACCATAACACTAGCCCACACTGATGAGCCGTATATGCAGAAATATGATAAATTCATAAAAACCCCGATTCCACGAACTAAAACATGAGTATAAGATGCGGCTCCTCAAAGCCCACTCCCACATCTTTGAACGGCAAGGCTACGAAGCCGAGCAAGGAACGTCAAAATATAGAAAGGTTGAAACCGAATGTCATGCATGCAGTTCTTGTACAAAAACTGCCCCCCGGCTCGAGAGCGGGGGGGGTCGGTAGGACTGATAAGACCGAAAAACTAAATACTATAAAACTCCACGAAACCCGGCCCAAATCATTCAGAAAACGTGTCCTGTGCCACAAATGAGTGGCCTGAATACCCCGACCCGCCCCGGCATTGAGCGGGGGGAGGTGGAAGGACGAAATACGCGAGAAGCACCCCCTGAAATCCGTCCCAGGAAAAACAACCTGAAAGCGGTAGGGGATACTGAGAAGAACAACAGCCCTACCCGAAAACTCTGAAAACGTGATAAGAACAACATGCAAGGAAATCCCGCCACAACCCTTAGAACAAAACGAGAAAAGAATCGAGCGCAGCGGCGATGCAATTCCAGTGGAAGCGACTGTTCGTCGACTAAGGGTTTGGTTCCGGCGGGGCGCTCGACCACCTGTCCGGCGAGCTACCCCCACCCGCCGCGAATCCCTCGGCCGCGACCGCCTTCGCCCGTCGTTATGGCCCCCGCTCCGGCCGCCTCGCCTGTCCCGACCGTACCCATTCCGTCCGACCGCGAGTGCACCGAGCATGAAGGGAATCCTCGTTTAGGGCTCCCGATGCCCGCTGGCGTACTGTCCGTCACCGAGACCAACTTGGAGGCCCCATCCTTCTAGCAGTACATACCACTAGAACAATGTATGGAGCAATTTTGGCACCTTAGGGGAATATTTACCCTTCCAGGAAATTGTTTTTTCGCTTTGTTTTTTTTAGAGTTGAAACACGACATTTGGTAAGGTTGTGCCCAACAAAAATACGTAACAACTGACGGCTAGACTATTTTGCAAAAAAACAAAACAGGTACATCAGGAATTGTCAGAGTTTCCGAAAAACTCAGAACAAAATTGAAAAGTGTACCTATAAAGAACGAAAAACGTTTTTTTTTTTCAAAACTGTCCAGCCGTGAGTTTCGTCGTAGTGATGTGAAGCACAACCCTGCCAAGTTTCGTTTTCCAACTCTCAAAGACCAAAGCGCTAAGTTGCGAGGCCGTAAAGCTCTGGCTGTCGCTGGAACCGGCTCGTATGACTGTTGGGAATTGCCGACTGGAGATACCAATAAAGTGGCGATCCAACAATCCGAACGGTGAATATCAATACCTAGATCGTCAAACATATGCGTGCACACATGAGCCTGGAGGGTATAGCAGCGATCCTCGACCTCACATATTTCCAGGTATCGACCTTTACTGCAAGTGATTGGCTAGTCCATTTGTGTTCTTCTCTTGTCAAGGTTATAGTCCTGTATTGGAGAGCTGGGCAGTGTAATAATGAATGCCGTATGACTATGTCGATTGGGAATTGCCGACGAAAGGTACCAATAAAGTGGCGATCCAATAACCCGGCCGGTAAATATGCATATCTAGCTCGCCGAACATCTGGCTGCACACTCAAGTCTGGAGGGTACAGCAACGATGCTCGAACTTGCATATATATATATAGGTTTCGACCAGTACTGCAAGAGTGCCTGAATAGTCCTTTTGGTGTTTGTCTCTTGTCAAGGCTTAGCCTATGCTGATGGTCTGAACATATCAATGCTCCCTGCGCGTGACTATGGCAGTTGGCAATTGCCGAAGGAAGATCCTAATAAAAAAAAAGCGGTCCAACAATCCGACCGGTAAATATCAATATCTAGCTAGTCGAACATATGGTTGCACACTTAAGTCTGGAGGGTACAGCAACGATGCTGGAACTCGCATATGTATAGGTACCAAATGGACATTTTCCCGGAATACTTTCACTTTTCACCTCCGGCCGCGGGTCTTTTCTGGCGCTGTCGGCTGCGGGGCACGCAGGGGGGCCGCGTGTACACCACGGCGCAGGTGCGGGTCCCGGCCGAGGCCCGTGGGGCGTGCTCTGGGCCTTCAAAGTCGCGAATTCTGGCAAATAACTCAGGGGAGACGTTCCGACTTGACACCGCCTCGCAACTATCATGCAAAACCTATCGTACGAGTGGTTTTTGGTCGTTTTTGACCCACCGCATGAACGGAACACACACAGCACGCACCACCTACGAGACAAGACTAAGGACCACACCAACTTGACATTGAACGAGGCACACATAAAGCGTCGTGCAGCAGTAGTAGTTGATACCACGTTGCATGCGTCTGCTCTCTCTCTGGGCTGTGTACATGCACATTTTATGTAAATCTGCAAATTTGGTCCCAACATATTTCAATCTACGTGGAGTACACGTACATACACAGATCTACGATGAGCTGAGTACGTATGCATGCATATCATAGTCTATCTACGTAAAACAATAGGCCGATCAACATGCGGACGAATATTTTAGTACAGCAGTATGAATAGTACTACGTACGAGTACTGCTGGATGTTACGGGTGCATGTCTAGACCTCAAACTACAAAGCAACCAAGGCGCCACTTATCAAACAGCACAGCAGTACAGCAGAAGAAGCTGTACAACACGCAGTAGCAGCCACTGTTCAGAGTGTTGCCTTTGTGACGGCTGTGGTGTCCAGTATGCGTGCGCAGGACCCGTACCACACAGCTAGCAGGGGAGATCCAGCAGGTGTAGTTGTGACAGCTATGTACGAAGTACCAGGTATAGTATACCGCTGTGTTCTGTCTTTCTTTGTATGGGCGTGTCAGTGTGTATGTTTGATGTATCCTATTCCAGCAAAAACTCCCCCTGTAATCGCGCAGTACAGCAGCGGTTGAAAACAGCAAAACAGCTAATACCCGTCACGAGTATGGATAACACTTTATACTCGCGAGATTTTGCGCTCCGGGCACCCGGGTACCCAACTGTTCGACGGGTACCCTTAGACGAGTACTCGGCTGCTAAACACGCACCAGGGTACTCTGCTCTCCAGCACAACAGCTAGATCTAACTGAACTGCTGTGTATGCTTTGTGTACTCACTCGTTGTGTATTGTGTATTGTATGTGCTCTGTGCTATGATGTCGGTACTGTTCTGTGTGCAGGCACTTTTCTGTTGTACCTGTGTACTCTGGGTGTGCTCTGTGTGTTCAGTCTTCGTACTGAACTATTTTGCCCTCGATGTACTCTGTGTGATACGTGATATGTGTGCTGCTGTACGTAGCAGTATCCTACGACGGCCTGCTCAGTCGGGGTCATCCATAACGAACAGAAAACGAAACTCACGAGTTGTGACATTAAATCCAAGAATATTTGAGAGTGGTGCGCGAGTGGGGCCGGGCCGGGCCGGGCCGGGCGCGTGATACAGTCACCAACCGAATGGCGACATAGGCTGTGATGTTTCTATCTCCCGCGCCGCCGGTGTGGCCCTGCTGGCAAGATGCCAATCTCACAGGTCGTATGCCCGGCCTCGCCCGGATTATCAGGGTACTTTGCTTCGTTTTTGTTTGAGACGTGCCGCCTCCTCCTCGAGGGTTCGCCAGCGCAATGTTCTCGTTCGCCAGCGCCCAGCGGTTGCTTTGGGGAGCCACTTGCTGTCCGCAATCGGTATAGGCGACAGAGTCAGCTGTATGCCCTCATATCTGGTCTTTGGATATACCGTTGGGGTTGCGTGGATTATACACGAAGTACACTTATCAGGCGTATTTACTGCAAACATGTACCTGGTATTATAATACAGTACGAGTAAAGTCACGACAAAAAAAATGACGCAGAACGTGATTTCGATTTTTTAAGGTTAAAACACTGAATGGCGTCAAGATTCACGAGTTTTGTTCTTCGTGAATCTACTCGATATAACAAATCACCATTCAACACAAATACAGAGTATCATTAAGTAGTATAGGTGCCTGCAGTTAAGAAATAACGTGTCGAGAAAAATGAGCTCAGATTGGCACGAACAATAGAAAACTTCGATTAAAAAACACAGCTCACCAGTGTGGGATCGACTGTAAACCCTACACAAAATAGTTAGATCGACGTCGAAAACAAAATAAGTCGTTGAGCCCGGACATCAAACTGAAGAAGCTTCTTAACACCGGGAGCCCACTGTACCTCAGATATGATATCATCTATTAATAGTGACATTTATTTGTTTTGTATAAGAAATTGTCCTCGCTACTACTTTTCCCTTTACACTATACAGCAGTCTATGCAACACAAGTTTGCTCCAAAAAGGGTCCAAAAAGGGAGGTACGAAGCATGTGCGATCTAATTTCACCTTGCGACACCCCCGGGATTTCAAGTGACCAACATCCCGAAGGGGAACCTTGTACAGTATATATGTACTGTAGGTTTCGACCAGTACTACAAGAGTGCCTTGTTAGTCCTTTTGGTGTTCGTCTCTTGTCAAGTCTTTAGCCTATGCTGACGGTCTGACTCCCTGCCGCATGACTATGGCAGTTGGCAATTGCCGAAGCAAGATTCTAATAAAAAAGCGATCAAACAATCCGACCGGTAAATATCAATATCTAGTTTGTCGAACATATGGTTGCACACTTAAGCCTGGAGGGTACAGCAACGATACTCGGACTCACATATTTCCAAGTCTCCACCAGTACGACAATAAATAGTGACTGATTTGTCCTTTTCGTGTCATTCTCTTGTCCAGGCTAGTCGTCTGTTGACGGTCTGGGCAGTGTTACGAGGTCTGACGCATGACTATGACTGTTGGCAATTGCCGAATAAAGATACCAATAACATAGCGATCCAATAATTCGACCGGTAAATATCAATATCTAGCTCGTCGAACATATGGCTGCACACATACGCCTGGAGGGTGCTGCAACGATACTCGAACTCGCATATTTCTCGATCTCTAGCAGTACGACAATCGTGACTGGTTAGTAGTCCTTTTGGTGTTGTTCAATGGTCAAGGCTAGTTTTGTGTGACGCGCTGGGTAGTGTTACAATGACTGCCGCATGACTATGACAGTTGGCAATTGCCGAATAAAGATACCAATAAAATAGCGATCCAACAATTATTCAACCGGTAAATATCAATATCTAACTTGTCGAATATATGGCTGCACTGCAACGGTACTCGAACTCACTTATTTCTCGGTCTCTGCCAGTACGACAATCGTGACTGGTTAGTCATTTGGTGTTGTTCAATTGTCAAGGTTAGTTTTCGACACGCTGCGCAGTGTTACAATGACTGCCGCATGAATATGACAGTTGGCAATTGCCGAATAAAGATACCAATAAAATCGGGTCGAACAATCCAACCGGTAGATATCAATATCTACACATGTACAGTAGCTCATCGAACATATGGTTGCAAACATAAGCCTGGAGGATACTGCAACATTACTCAAACTGACTGATTCTTAATTTTGGTGTTTCTCTCTGGCCAAGCCTAGATCTGTTGACGTTCTGGGCAGAGTTGCAATGACTGCTGTATGAGTGTGGAACAGTTGGCAATTGCCGACTAAAGATACAATACCAAACAAGTCAAGATCCAACACTCCGACCGGTAAACATCAGTATATGGCGAAGGGCTGCACACAACGATCTGGGAGGTACAGCAACGATGCTCTAACTGAACCCTACCCAGGTCTCGACCAGTACTGCAAGAGTGACTGATGATTCATTTTGGTGTTCATCTCTGGTAAAGCCTATAGAGCTGTGTTGACGTTGTGGGCAGTGTTACGATGACTGCTGTATGACTGTGGCAGTTGGGAATTGCCGACTCAAGATATCGATCAAACCAAGATCCAACACTCCCACCGGTAAAATTCAATAACTGGCCCGTCGAACAAAGAGATTCACACAAAGATCTGGAAGGTACAGCAACGATTCTCTAATTCAACCCTGCTGAGGTTTGCGTCAGTACTGCAAGAGTGACTGTATATTGATGTTGGTGTTCATCTCTGGTCAAGCCTAGAGCTGTGTTGACGGATAGAGCGGTATTACAATGACTGCCGTATGACTGTGACAGTTTGTAATTGTAGACAAAAGTTACCAATCAAATCCAGATCCAACACTCCGACCGGTAAATATCGGTATCTGGATCGTCAACAAAGGGCTGCACACAAAGAACTGGAGGGTATAGCAACGATGATCTAACTCAACCCTACCGAGGTCGCCGCCAGTACTGCAAGCGTGAATGGTTATTGATTTTGGCGTTCATCTCTGGTCAATCCTAACACTGTGTTGACGGTTTGGGCAGTGTTACACTGACTGCCGTATGACTGTGACAGTTGAGAACTGCGGACTAAAGATACCATTCAAATCAATATCCAAAACACCGACCGGTAAACATCGATATCTGGATCGTCGAACAAAGGGCTGCACACAAAGACCTTGAAGGCACAGCAACGACGCTCTAACTCAACCCTACCGAAGTCTCCCCAGTTCTGTAAGAGTGACATATTATTGATTTTGGTGTTCATCTCTGGTCAATCCTACAACTAACTGTGTTGAGGTTCTGGGCAGTGTTACAATGACTGCCGTATTACTATGACAGTTTGCAATTGCCTACTAAAAATACCAATGAAATCAAGATCCAACACTCCGACCGGTAAACATCCGTATCTGGCTCGTCGAACAAAAGGCTGCACCCAAAGAGCTGGAACATACAGCAACGATGCTCTAACTCAACCCTACCGAGGTCTCCGACTGCACTGCGAGAAGAGTGATGGATTATTGATTTTGGCTTTTATACCTGGTCAATCCTAGAACTGTGTTGACGAACTGCGCAGTGTTACAATGGCTGCCGTATGACTGTGACAGTTGGGAATTGCCGACATAAGATACCAACAAACAAATCAAGATCCAACACTCCGACCGGTAAACATCAATATCTGGATCTTCGAACAAAGCGATGCACACAAAGACATGCGAAGTACAGCAACGATGGTCTAACTCAACCCTACCGAGGTCTCCGCTAATATTGCGAAAGTGACTGGTTATTGATGTTGGTGTTCATCTCTGGTCAAGCCTAACACTGTGTTGACGGATTGGGCGGTGTTACACTGACTGCCGTATGACTGTGACAGTTGGGAATTGCCGACTAAACATACCAATCGAATCAAGCTCCAACACTCCGGCCGGCAAATATCAGTATCTGGCTCGTCGAACAAAGGGCTGCACACAAACACCTAGGAGGTACAGCAACAACACTCTGACTCAACCCTGCCGGGGTCTCCGCCAGTGCTCCAAGCGAGACTGATTTTTTATTTTTGCCTTCATCCCTGTTCGATCCCGGACCTGTGTTGACGATCTGGGCAATGTTACAGTGACTGCCGTTTGACGGTGACAGTTGGGACGTGCCTACTAAAGATACCAGTCAAATCAAGATCCAACCCGACTCCGACCGGTGAACATCAACATATGGCTCGTCGCACAAAGGGCTGCACACAAAGACCTGGAACGTACAGCAAAGATGATCTAACTCAACCCTACCGAGGTCTCCGCCAGTACTGCAAAAGTGACGGATTCTTGATGTTGACGTTTATCTCTGGTCAAGCCTAGAACTGTGTTGACGATTTAGGCAGTGTTACAATGACTGCCGTATGACTGTGACAGTTTGGAATTGCCGACTAAAGATAACAATCAAATCAACATCCAACACTCCGACCGGTAAATATCAGAATCTGGCTCGACGAACAAAGGGCCACACACAGAGACCTGGAACGTGCAGCAACGATGCTCTAACTCAACCCTACCGAGGTCTCCGCCAGTATTGCAAGAGTGACTGGTTATCGATGTTGGTATCCATCTCTGGTCAAGCCTACAGCTATGTTGACGGATTTGACAGCGTTACAACGACTGCCGTATGACGGTGACAGTTTGGATTTGCATTATAAAGATACCAATCAAATCAAGATCCAACACTCCGACCGGTAAATATCAATATCTGGCTCGTCAAACAATGCGCTGCACACGAAGACCTGGAATGTACAGCAACGATAGTATATCTCAACCCTGCTGAGGTTTCCACCAGTACTGGCAGAGTGACTGGGTATTGATTTTGGTGTTCATCTCAGGTCAAGCCTAGAGCTGTGTTGGCGGATTTGGCAGCGTTACAACGCCTGCCGTATGACTGTGACAGTTTGGATATGTATTCTTAAGATACCAACCAAATCAAGATGAAACACTCCGGCCGGTGAAACTCAATATCTGGCTCGTCGAACAAAGCGCTGCACTCACAGACCTGGAACGTACAGCAACTGTGATAGTCTAACTCAACCCTGCTGAGGTTTCCACCAAGACTGCAAGAGTGACTGGTTATTGATTTCGGTGTTCATCTCTGGTCAAACCTAGAGTTGTGTTGACATATTGGGCGGTGTTACAATGACTGCCATATGACTGTGACAGTTTTGAATTGCCGTCCAAAGATACCAGTCAAATCAAGTTCAACACTCCGACCGGTAAAACTCAGTATCTGGCTCGTCGAACAAAAGGCTGCACACAAAGACCTGGAACGTACAGCAACGATGTTCTAAGTCAACCCTACCGAGGTCTCCGCCAGTACTGCAAAAGTGACAGATTATTGATTTTGGCGTTCATCTCTGGTCAATCCTACAACTATGGTGACGTTCTGGGCAGTGTTACACTGACTGCCGTATGACTGTGAGAGTTGGGAATTGCAGACTAAAGATACCAATCGAATGAAGATCTGACACTCTGACCGGTAAATATCAGTATCGGGCTCGACGAACAAAGGGCCACACACATAGACCTGGAACGTACATCAACGATGCTCTAACTCAACCCTACCTACGTCTCCGCCAGTATTGCAAAAGTGACTGATTATCGATTTTGGTGTCCATCTCTGGTCGAGCCTAGAGCTGTGTTGACGGATTTGGCAGCGTTACAACGACTGCCGTATAACGGTGACAGTTGGGAATTGCCGACTAAAAATATCAATTAAATCAAGATCCAACACTCCGACCGGTAAATATCAATATCTGGTTCGTCGAACAAAGGGCTGCACACAAAGACCTGGGAGGTACAGCAACGATGCTCTAACTCAACCCTACCGAGGTCTCCTCCAGTACTGCAAGAGTGACTGATTATTGATCATGGCGTGCATTCCTGGTCAATCTTAGAACTGTGTAGACGATCTGGGCAGTGTTACAATGACTGCCATATGACTGACAGTGACAGTTGGTAATTGCCGACTAAAGATAGATGCCAACCGAATCAAGATCCAACACTCTGACAGGTAAACATCAGTATCTGGTTCGACGAGCAAAGGGCTGCACACAAAGACCTGGAACGTACATCAACGATGCTCTAACTCAACCCTACCGAGGTCTCCGCCAGTACTCCAAGAGTGCCTGACTATTGATTATGGCGTGCATCCCTGATCAATCATAGAACTGTGTTGACGTTCTGGTCAGGGTTACAATGACTGCTGTCGTAAGACTGTGGCAGTTTGAAATTGCCGACTAAATATACCAATACAATCAAGATCCAACACTCCGACCGGGAAACATCAATACGTGGCTCGTCGAACAAAGCGCTGCACACAAAGACTTGGAAGGTAGAGCAACGATGCTTTAACTCAACCGTGCTGAGATTTCCACCAGTACTGCAAAAGTGACTGGGTATTGATGTTGGTGTTCATCTCTGGTCAAGCCTAGGACTGGGTTGACGGATATGGCAGCGTTACAATGACTGCCGTATGACTGCTGTGACAGTTTGCATTTGCATTCTCAAGATACCAATCAAATCAAGATCCAACTCTCCGACCGGTAAGCATCAATATCTGGCTCGTCGAACAAAGGGCTGCACACAAAGAGCTCGAACGTACAGCAACGATGCTCTAACTTAACCCTACAAAGGTCTACGCCGGTGCTGCAAGAGTGACTGATTATTGATTTTGGCGTTCATCTCTGATCAATCCTAGGACGGGGTTGACGATCGGGGCAGTGTTACGCTGACTGCCGTATGACTGTGACAGTTTGGAATTGCCGACTAAAGGTACCAATCAAATCAAGTTCAACACTCCGGCCGGTAAACATCAATATCTGGCTAGTCGAACAAAGGGCTGCACACAAAGACCTGGAACATACAGCAACGATGCTCTCACTCAACCCTGCCGAGGTCTCCGCCGGTGCTGCAAGAGTGACTGATTATTGATTTTGGCGTTCATCTCTGGCCAATCCTAGGACTGGGTTGACGATCTGGGCAGTGTTACAATGACTGCCGTATGACTGTGACAGTTTGGAATTGCCGACTAAAGATATCAATCAAATCGAAATCCAACACTCCGGCCGGTAAACATCAATATCTGGCTAGTCGAACAAAAGGCTGCACACAAAGACCTGGAACATACAGCAACGATGCTCTCACTCAACCCTACCGAGGTCTCCGCCAGAACTGCAAGAGTGACCGTTTATTGGTTTTGGCATACATCTCTGGTCAATCCTAGAGCTGTGTTGACGTTCTGGGCAGTGTTACAATGACTGCCGTATGACTGTGACAGTTGGGAATTGCAGACTAAAGATACCAATCATAGCAAGATCCAACACTCTGACAGGTAAATGTCAGGATCTGGCTCAACGAACAAAGGGCCGCACACAGAGACCTCGAACGTACAGCAACGATGCTCGAACTCAACCCTTCCTTAGGTCTCCGCCAGTATTGCAAGAGTGACTCGTTATCGATTTTGGTGTCCATCTCTGGTCAAGCCTAGAGCTGTGTTGACGAGTTTGGCAGCGATACAACGACTGCCGTATGACTACAACAGTTGGGAATTGCCGACTAAAGATACCAATCAAATCAACATCCAACACTCTGACGGGTAAATATCAGTATCTGGTTCGACGAACAAAGGGCCGCACACAAAGACTTGGAAGGTAGAGCAACGATGCTCTAACTCAACCGAGCTGAGGTTTCCACCAGTATTGCAAGAAGAGTGACTGGGTATTGATGTTGGTGTTCATCTCCGGTCATGCCTCGAGCTGGTATGACGGATTTGGCAGCGTTACAATGACTGCCGTATGACTGTGATAGTTTGCATTTGCATTCTCAAGATACCCATCAAATCAAGATCCAACACTCCGACCGGTAAGCATCAATATCTGCCTCGTCGAACAAAGCGCTGCACACGAAGACCTGGAACGTACAGCAACGATGCTCTAACTCAACCCTACCGAGGTTTCCACCCGTACTGCCAGAGTGACTGGGTATTGATTTTGATGTTCATCTCTGGTCAAACCTAGAGCTGTGTTGGGGGATTTGGCAGCGTTACAACGACTGCCGTATGACTCTGACAGTTTGGATTTTTATTCTAAAGATACCATCCAAAACAAGATACAACACTCCGACCGGTGAAACTCAATATCTGGCTCGTCGAACAAAGCACTGCACTCAAAGACCTGGAACGTACAGCAACGATAGTTTACCTCAACCCTGCTGAGGTTTCCACCAGGACTGCAAGAGTGACTGGTTATTGATTTTGGTGTTCATCCCTGGTCAAACCGAGAGTTGTGTTGACGTATTGGGCGGTGTTACAATGACTGCCGTATGACTGTGACAGTTTTGAATTGCCGTCTAAAGATATAATTCAAATCAAGTCCAACACTCCGACCGGTAAATATCAGTATCTGGCTCGTCGAACAAAGGGCTGCACACAAACACCTCGAACGTACAGCAACGATGCTCTAACTCAACCCTACCGAGGTCTCCGCCAGTACTGCAAGAGTGACAGATTATTGAATTTGGCGTTCATCTCTGGTCAATCCTAGAACTGTGTTGACCGTTTGGGCAGTGTTACATAACTGCCGTATGACTGTGACAGTTGGGAATTGCAGACTAAAGATACCAATCAAATCAAGATCCAACACTCTGACATGTAAATATCAGTATCTGGCTCGACGAACAAAGGGCCGCACACAAAGACCTGGAACGTACAGCAACGATGCTCTAACTCAACCCTACCGAGGTCTCCGCCAGTATTGAAAGAGTGACTGGTTATCGATTTTGGTGTCTATCTCTGGTCAAGCCTAGATAGAACTGTGTTGACGGATTTGGCAGCCCTACAACGACTGCCGTGTGACTGTGACAGTCGGGAATTGCAGACTAAAGATACCAATCAAATCAAGATCCAACACTCTGACATGTGAATATCAGTACCTGGCTCGACGAACAAAAAGGGCCGCACACAGAGACCTCGAACGTACAGCAACGATAGTCTAACTCAACCCTGCTGAGGTTTCCACCAGGACTGCAAGAGTGACTGGTTATTGATTTTGGTGTTCATCTCTGGTCAAGCCTAGAGTTAGTTGTGTTGACGTATTGGGCGGTGTTACAATGACTGCCGTATCTATCTATTATATATAGTTCGTCTGATGCCCAAAAAACAATACTTTAATCAAGTGATCTTTGATGCCCACTTTATCATAGCAATTTAGAGAAGCGCTGATGCAAAAAAAAAAATCTTCGTACAGCAGTTCGCTTTGATGCCCAATTCCCAAATCAATCACAAATAGAACATATATTCTGCATGCGACGATTGACCTTCGATCTCGACATAGACTCAGTCCACGACTAACAACCTTCGTACCAGGCAAGGCCAGCAAGTGTACATAGCGGCCTCGAAGGTATCATTACGATTCGTAGTCTAGGGGGCGAGCGGTTGCTTGCGGCGTCCGACGGTCTTCGTCGAAAAACCTTAAAACACTCGTTCTTGCGATCGGATAGAGTTTTCGTGTTCTGTTTTGAACTCAGCTGCCAACTGTGTTTTCGTCAGATGCCTGCTCTGCGCCCTCCGCATATCATCGACCGAGGCGTGAGAACTGTGGCACTACGCTCGTAGGGTGGATCGGAGGTCCTCACCAACGCGATGCGTTCAGAGTTTATGACGCAGTCGTTGGGTTTGTCGATCGATATGTCAAAATGTCAAACTTGAAAAAATGCGATTTTTTTCTTGTATATGATACGTACCTGGTATAAAAAACCAAGTATCCCCGTCGTCGTACGAGTACTTGACGTATGTACGACGAGTATGTATGTATGTGCTGTCTGGTAGCTGGTATGAACGAACCTGGTATCAACTACGCATCCCCGTCGTACATGCGTACTCGTATGAATACAAGTATGAATACGGGCTCCAGGTTCACAGCTTGAGCCTGTGGCACTTTCCTTCTTGTCTGTGTACGCGTCGAAGAGAATCCAGGTTGTTGATCACACGAGATCTGGTTTGCACGATAAAATATGGAGATCTTATGACAGGGTGAATTGGTGATACTTGCATGGGCATGTGGGAGATCCTTACGGTGATCTCCGACAAGATGTTACCCGGCGCTTCCGACAAGATGTATGTATGTGCAGGTATATATCATATGTACGAGTATACGAGTTCATAAGACACTCTCCTCTCGTACCACACTGGTGATGGTACTCGTATAAGTGCTGATGATGGTGCATCATAGTAGTGTTGAGTTGACGTACAGTAGTATATGTGTTGTTGTTTGGTATCCACGACCCGGCTCCAAGAAGCACTTCGTACGAGTATGTATGTGCAGGTATACGAGTGATATATGAGTACGTGAGACAGCACACAGCACTCTCTCGTACACTGGCGACGGTGACTGTTCACCCTAGCCAAGGCCACAGTCGTTGAGCAAGATCGTTTATATTTACGCAGGGATGTGTTCATGCACGGATGCTTATACTCGTATGTTGGCCTATATCTAGACTTCGGAAATCCGCCGACATTGTAATATTGACAACCGAGGATAGGTTTGCCCCTACACGCTTTGTGCTAGAGCTGTCGACGTTGTTTACTCTTCTTTAATTCCGGAGTTATCAGGTTGACAGTCTTGTGTTTATATGTTCGTTATTGTTTCTTGCCTTCTCCTGTCTTCTTCAGCGTATTACATTATTATCATCATCTTTGCCATCCGACAATGTGCAGCATGAGCTTCAGCGTTGACCACTCATAACATTCCCGAAAGCAGAAAACCACGGAAACAAAGGAAACCTATGCGCAAAGTCTAACTGTTTGGCAGCTCTTGTATCTTTGGTTGTGTTTATGTCCCCATCGTTTCTATTTTCTTCACCATTATTTGTACTCCTATTAACCTTCGCCGTCAATTTGTTTCCTATTTATTCCTATTATATTTATTTCGACCCTCTATCATCTCCATTACTATACTTGCTTCAATCTGGCCCTACCGCCGTGGGGGCGGGAGGGCCACTTATTCCCTAGTAACTGTTATAGTTTCGAATTACCGTCTAAAGATATCAATCAAATCAAGTCCAACACTCCGACCGGTAAAAATCAGTATTTGGCTCGTCGAACCAAGGGCTGCACACAAACACCTCGAACGTACAGCAACGATGCTCTAACTCAACCCTACCGAGGTCTCCGACTGCACTGCAAGAGTGACAAATTATTGATTTTGGCGTTCATCTCTGGTCAAGCCTACAACTGTGTTGACGTTCTGGGTGGTGTTACAATGACTGCCGTATGACTGTGACAGTTGGGACTTGCAGACTAAAGATACCAATCAAATCAAGATCCAACACTCTGACAGGTAAATATCGGTATCTGGCTCGACGAACAAAGGTCCGCACACAGAGACCTGGAATGTACAGCAACGATGCTCTAACTCAACCCTACCGAGGTCTCCGCCAGTATTGAAACAGTGACTGGTCATCGATTTTGGTGTCCATCTCTGGTCAAGCCTAGAGCTGTGGTGTCGTTGTGGCCAGTGTTACGATGGCTGCTGTGTGACTGTTTACAGTTGGGGATTGCCGACTAAAGATACTAATCAAATCAAGATCCAACACTCCGACCGGTAAATATCAGTATCTGGCTCGTCGAACAAGGGGCCGCACACAACGGCCTTCAATGTACAGCAACGGTGCTCTAACTTAACCCTTCCAAGGTGTCGACCAGTACTGCAAGAGTGACTGATTATTTATTTTGGTGTTTCCCTCTGGTCAAGTCTAGGGCTGTGTTGACGTATTGGGCAGTGTTATGATGACTGCTGCATGACTGTGGCAGTTGAGAATCGCCGACTAAAGATAGATGCCAACCAAATCAATATCAAACACTACGACCGTTCAATATCAGTATCTGGCTCGTTGAACAAAGGGCTGCACACAAAGACCTGGGAGGTAAAGCAACGATGCTCTAACTCATCATTTCCAAGGTCTCGACCAGTACTGCAAGGGTGGCTGCTTATTCATTTTGGTGTTTCTCTCTCGTCAAGCCTAGGGCTGTGTTGACGTTGTGGGCAGTGATACAATGACTTCTGTATGACTGTGACCGTTGGGAATTGCCGACTAAAGATACCAATGAAATCAAGATCCAACACTCCGACCGGTAAACATCATCATCAGTATCTGGCTCGTCGAACAAAGGGCTGCACACAAAGACCTGGGAGGTACAGCAACGATGCTCTAACTCAACCCTTCCCAGGTCTCGACCAATACTGCAAGAGTGACTAGTGTTTGATGTTGGTGTCCATCTCTGGTAAAGCCTAGAGCTGTGTTGACGTATTGGGCAGTGTAGTAAAGACTCCTGTATGACTTTGACAGTTGGGAATTGCCGACTAAAGATACCAATCCAATCAAGATCCAACACTCCGACCGGTAAACATCAGTATCTGGATCGTCGAACGAAGGGCTGCGCACAAAGACCTGGGAGGTACAGCAACGATGTTCTAACCCAACCCTTCCCAGGTCTCGACCAGTACTGCAAGAGTGACTGCTCATTCATGTTCGTGTTTCTCTCTGGTCAAGCCGAGGGCTGTGTTGACGTTGTGGGCAGTGTTACAATGACTACTGTATGACTGTGGCAGTTGGGAATTGCCGACTAAAGATACCAAACAACTCAAGACCCAACACTCCGGCCGGTAAACATCAGTATCTAGCTCATCGAACAAAGGGCTGCACACATACGTAGACCTGGGAGGTACAGCAGCGATGCTCTAACTCAACCCTTCCTTCCACCAGTACTGCAAGAATGTCTGCTTATTCGTTTTCGTGTTCATCTCTGGTCAAGCCTAGAGCTGTGTTGACGTTGTGGGCAGTGTTACAATGACTACTGCTGTATGACTGTGGCAGTTGGGAATTGCCGACTAAAGATACCAAACAACTCAAGACCCAACACTCCGGCCGGTAAACAATAGTATCTAGCTCATCGAACAAAGGGCTGCACACATACGTAGACCTGGGAGGTACAGCAGCGATGCTCTAACTCAACCCTTCCTTCCACCAGTACTGCAAGAATGTCTGCTTATTCGTTTTCGTGTTCATCTCTGGTAAAGCCTAGAGCTGTGTTGACGTATTGGGCAGTGTAGTAAAGACTCCTGTATGACTTTGACAGTTGGGAATTGCCGACTAAGGATACCAATCAAACCAAGATCCAACACTCCGACCGGTAAAAATCAGTATCTGGCTCGTCGAACAAAGGGCTGCACACAAAGACCTGCTGGGAGGTACAGCAACGATGCTCCAACTCAACCCTTCCCAGGTCTCGACCAGTACTGCAAGAGTGACTGCTGATTCATTTTGGTGTTTCTCTCTGGTCAAGCCTAGGGCTGTGTTGACGTTGTGGGCAGTATTACAATGACTACTGTATGAATGTGGCAGTTGGGAATTGCCGACTAAAGATTCCAAACAACTCAAGCTCCAACACTCCGGCCGGTAAATATCAGTATCTGGCTCGTCGAACAAAGGGCTGCACACAAAGACCTGAGAGGTACAGCAGCGATGCTCTAACTCAACCCTTCCTTCCACCAGTACTGCAAGAGTGTCTGGTTATTATATTCATTTTGGTGTTCATCTCTGGTCAAGCCTAGAGCTGTGTTGACGTTGTGGGCAGTGTTACAATGACTGCCGTTTGACTGTGACAGTTGGTGATTGCCTAATAAAGATACTACTACAGTAATAAAATGGCGATCCAACAACCCGACCGCTAAATATCAATATCTAGCTTGTCGAGCATATGGCTGCGCACATAAGCCAGGATGGTACAGGAACGATCCTCGAACTCGGTTTTTTACAGCTCCCGACCAGTATTGCAATAGTGACTGGTTAGTCCTTTTGTTGTTTTTTCTCTTGGCAAGTCTACTACAGTGGTCCTGTGTTGACCGTCTGCGCAGTGTTACGATGACTGCCGCATGACTATTACTGTTGGCAATTGCCGAATAAATATACTATTCAATACAATCGCTATCCAACAATCCGACCGGTAAATATCAATATCTAGCTTGTCGGACATATGGCTGCACACATAAGTCTGGAGGGTACAGCAACGATCCTCGAACTCACATATTTCCAGGTCTCCACCAGTACGGCAATAGTAGTGACGGGTAAAGTCTGTTTGGTGTTTTCCTTTTGTCAAGGCTACGAAGTCATGTGTTGACGCGCTAGGCAGCGTTACAACAATGCCTGACTGCCGCATGACGATGGCAGTTGGCAATTGCCGATCAAAGATATCAATCAATGAAATCGCGATCCAACAATCCGGCCTGTAAATATCAATATCTACAGTAGTAGGTCATTCAACATATGCCTGCACACAGAAACCTGGAGGGTACACAGCTACGAGCCTATAAGTCACACATTTCCAGGTCGCGACAAGTACGCCAAACGTGACTGGTCAGTTATGTTGGTGTTCTTCTCTTGTCGAGGCTAGTCCTGTGTTGACGGCCTGGGCATTGTTACAATGACTGCCGCATGACTATGACTGTTGTTGGCAATTGCCGAATAAAGATACCAATAAAATCGTGATCAAACAATCCGAATGGTAAAATATCAAAACCTGGTTCGTCGAAAACATGGCTGCACACATACGCCTGGAGGGTACAGCAAAACGATCCTCGAACTAGCATATTTCTACGTCTCGACCAGTACTGCAAGAAAGACTGACTGGTTAGTCCTTTTGTAGTTTTTTTTTCTTGGCATGCCTACAGTAGTAGTCCTGTGTTGACCGTCTGCGCAGTGTTACGATGACTGCCGCATGCAATTGCCAACTGTTGGCAATTGCCGAATAAAGATACCAGTACAATCAAATCATCGCGATCCAACAATCCGACCGGTAAATATGCAAAATAATAGTTCAAACTGGTTGAACACGTTACCCTAGAGGGTACAGCAACGATCTTCGATTTCACATGTTTCTAGGTCTCTACCAGTACTATACTGTAAGAGTGACTTATTAGTCATGTTGGTGTTCTTCTCTCGTCAGTGCCTGTGTTGATGAAAGACATGATGACGGCCGCGTGACTACTGTATGTATGACAGTTGGCAACGGCCGAATACAGATACCAATAAAAACGCGATCCAACAATCCGACCGGTACATTTCAGTATCTGCCTCGTCGAAAAAACGGCGTTGCGCACACACCACGTAGACCTTGAAGGTACAGCAATGATCGCGATTTATTTGGAATATGTATTCGGCAATTAATTGCCAACTGCCACAGTCAGACGGCAGCAGGCATTTTGTAATGCTGCCCAGACCGTCAACACAGGACTAGCCTTGACAAGAGAAGAACATTAAAAAAACAACTGATTATTCTTATTCGCTTTTTTTGCAGTGCTGGTCGAGACCTGGAAATTTGTGAGAGATTGTACCCTCCAGGCTGACGTACGTGTGCAACCATATATCATATGTACGACAAAGAAAGCCAGATATTGATATTTACCGGTCGGAGTGTTGGATCGCGATTATACTGGTGGTATCTTTACTCGGCAATTGCCAACAGTCATAGTCATCTCGTATTCATTGTAACACTGCCCATACCGTCAACACGAGAGAGAATAATAGCCCTGGCGAGAGAAGAACACCAAAAGGACTAAATAGTCGCTCTTCTTGCTGTAGTACTGGTCGAGACCTGGAACTATGTGGGTTCGAGGATCGTTGATGTGCCCTCCAGGCTTACGTGTGTAGCCAGCGACGAGCTAGATGTTGATATTTACCGGTCGGGTTGTTGGATCGCGGTTTTATGTGTATCTTTATTCGGCAATGGTCGGCTGTCATAGTCATGCCGCAGCCATTCTAACACTGCCCAGGCCGTCAACACAGGACTAGCCTTGACAAGAGAAGAACACCAAACGGACTAACCAGTCACTGTTGTAGTACTGGTCGGGACCTGGAAATATATGAGAGGACCGTTGCTGTACCCTCCAGGCTGATGTGTGCAACCAAACGTTCGACAAAGAAAGCCAGATGTTGGTGCTTACCGGTCGGGTTGTTGGATCGCGACTATACTGGTATCTTTATTCGGTAATTGCCAACAGTCATAGTCATGTCGCAGTCATTATAACACTGCCCAGACCGTCAGCACAGGACCAGTGTTTTGACGAGAGAAGAACACGAAAAGGACTAACCAGTCACTCTCGCAGTACTGGTAGAGACCTGGTGAGGAGGGCCTGCAGTCAATCGGGGTGGACACGAAAAGAAGAGTGCAATGGCGGGTGGGTGCGGACAAGCTGTATAATATCGAAGTGCAAGCGGCTGTGGGCGTTAAGTCGGACCCCGACCGTAAACTTTATGTTTTAACCCGCAAAACACGACAATTTTCCCAACAAACGAGTGGCCTTTTAGTAGCATTACCGTTATGGGACTTTTCCGATTACCTTCATATATTTAACAATCCCAACTTTCTCGTTTTCCCATATTTGTATTTCATTTGGGGAAAACCTAGTAAGTCAGACAGACAGACAGATAGACAGGATTTGAATTCCCAAAACAGAGACTCAGTTTTGCAAACTGAGAATTGTCCATGCATGTTCTTCAATACAGTAGCCAGTTATGTTTGCGTCTCTGTCTCTCTGCCTCTCTCATTATCCCTTCCCTTCTTCTCTTCTACAATCCGCCTCTCTCTCCCCTTCTCCCCCTTCCCGCCCCCCCCTCCCCCCTGGCATGAGCCAACGTCCAGCCCAACAGTTGGCCACTGCTGTACGGTCCCTCCCCCGATCCCTTCCTGCCTCGACTCTCCACATCGCGGTCTGTTCCACGACAACAGCCACACAACGGCCCAAACGTGTAATGAATGGCAGACCAACGCAACGCCTTCCTCGGCAATCCCCACCCCAAACCTTACCCTTGTTGCTGCCTTCAACTGTCGATACCGCTACATCCACCGCCGCCGCCGCGTCCGCCGCCCTACCAGTGCCAGCATCACACTCGTCACTACCGCCGCCGACGCATGCTACGATAGAGGTGCACCATGTTTTTGCCTTATAAGGGTGGTCACTTGAAGAGCGCTATACCTCACCCCGAACTGATTTTGGAGAAAAGTAAAAGCGCTATCCGATGAACAATCCCGCGACCGAAGCATACACGGGACGAGATTGCAACAAAATAATGACAATAATGACAATAATGACAAAAATGACAATAATGACAATAATGACAATAATGACAATAATGACAATAATGACAATAATGACAATAATGACAATAATGACAATAATGACAATAATGACAGTCCGCCGAATTTGGGTTAAGGAGCTCGATCAGTCAGAAATGCATTTCAGCCAAAACGTGCTCTACCTCTATCGTAGCAGGTGCACGCCGCCACCGCTGTTGCTGCTGTTGCTGCCTGAAACCATGCCCAGCAGCACCACCACCACCACCACTGCCGCCTCTACTCCCTCCAGTCTGCTGCCACTTCCAGCCCGCGACAAAAGCACACCGAACCCACGCAACGAAGCGCGCTTCGCGCTTTAGGGCGACCGCCGCTGCTACCGCTTCACGCAACAAAAGACGGGGCTATCGAGTCACCCTGTATGCCTCTAGCACCTCCACGACGCGTCCTACGATAGAGGTAGAAATGTTTGGCTGAAACGGTTTCTGAAACGGTTTCTGAATGATGAGTCTCCCGCCATTCAGCACACATTCTGCGAGACAAGAAAAAGATTCCGACGATTTTTGGGTTAACCCTTTTAGAACTGCAGTCCCGTTTTGGGGACAAACCACTCTAATTCTAAGTAATTTGTCCCCAAAACGGGACTCTAGTCCTATAAGGGTTGAGGAGCCTCCCGTCATTCAGAAAACGTTCCAGCCCAAAAAAAGCATCTTCTTATACGTGGGAAAATATGTCGACGATATTTGTTTTTAAAGCCCCCGATTTTCGTTCTGTGTATCCTCTACCCTCGTTTGAAAGAAAATCGGCTCCGAAAAAAAGCGTGCCATGGGGTGTGCTACCTTTGTATCTTGATTACGGTATAGGTTATCCTGGAATCTTCAGGCATCTATCTATCTATCTATCTGCACGAGATTGGGAAGCAGACGCCCGTGCCCTATATATGTATATGCCCGGATCTCAACCGCTGATCCCGTCGATCTCACCGCCGCTTCTCCCCCTACTCTGGCGCCTTGACCTTTTTAGAACCGCACCCACGTTTTGGCGAAAAATACTACTTGGATTTAGTGTGGTAATACTAATTCCAGCATAGTGAAAGGGTTGGCGAAGGGAACGGAAAGGGTACGTACGCGTATCGGACAGATAGAAAATCATCAAGTAAGTCATCTAAATCATAACTTGCCGACATGATGAGCTTTCGCGCTTTGTAGTTTGCACAAGTACAGATCCAACCCAGTAAACACGTCGTCTTGGAGAGGGTCCCACCCGTCACCATGAGCTAGATCTTACAGATCATACAGAGCATGCAGATCATGCAGACCATACAGACCATACAGATCGTGCAGACCATACCGATCATACAGATCACGCGGATCATACAGATCATGCAGCTCATACAGATAATGCAGATCATACAGATCATACAGATCGTACAGATCATCTGCCCTGAAAGATCTAGTAGATCATGGAAGTGATAAAATCGATGATTTGTTCGATACGTAAAAATATCATGAAGCGGTCATCTGTGTTGCCTCTCGCCATCTCCCCCACCGCTGCCATTGGCCCCTCTTCCGCGCTCTCCCTGTATTCTGGCGGCTTAAGTAAGACGACCATACGGTTTCGTGAAGCGGCTCTCTTTTGTGCCTTTTGCCATTGTCACCACCTTTACCGCTGCCTCCCTCCCCGCTAGCCATGTCGCTGTCCCCCCTCCCACGCCGCCGACAATACCACCCTACCGCCGCCTCAGAGGCCCTTTTCGAGCTGAGCCCAAAAACGGTTCCGGGACAAACCGCTTTGAGTAGGAGTGGAGTTGCACAATGTCTTCAGGTACGGAGTGGAGCTGTTGCACAATATTGTCAGTACGGAGTGGAGTTGCACAATGTCTGCAGTACCCAATCACGGGGAACCATAACAAGGCTGCGGTACGGATAAGAAGAGGTCGTCTTGTGACTCCGCCATCGCCACCCACCACAAGCCGTTGCCTCCGCCACTGCCCCTATTTTGCAGCCAAGGTCTCCGGGAACTCCCACTCGCTCTCACCGTCAACACCGCCTCTGTCGCTACCCCCGGTACAACGACCAATATAGTAACAAGCCGACGCATGCTACGATAGAGGTGCGCCATGTTTTATTCTGAGCTCCTCGCTTAAGAAGCGTCATTCCTCACCGAAAAAAATGAGTTTGGAGGAAAATAGAAGTGCTGCCGGATGAGAAATCTCATGACCGAAGTGTACTGTGAAACATTATTCGTCACAAAACATGAAATTCCGACGAATTTGGGTTAATGAGCCCGATCGTTCAGAAAACGATTCAGCCAAAAAGTGTCACCTCTACCGTAGCACGCGTCAGCCGCCGGCGCAGCCTCCGACACCCCCCCCCCGACCACCACCACCATAAAAAAAACGGCACGCTCTCCCCCCCTTCGATCCTTTCAGAACTGTAACGCGTTGTATCCCACACGAAGTCCCCCAACAACATCGGTGCAGTTCCATCCGTAAGACGTTGTAAGCGCTGCCTGCACCGCTAGCCCTTCTCTTGCCGCCACCGCCCGCCCTACTCCGTCCAGGCATTGTAGGGATGCGAGGATCTACGGTCATACGACTACGGCCGTGCACGACGTGACTACACCCTCAATCCCCCCCCACCCACTCCTTTTTTGCTCCGTCTCGAAAGGGATGCGTGGTCAATGGTCAAATGACTAAGGCAAGTAACAAATGAGTACGCCACCCCTGTTACTCCATGCCGCCGTCGATGTCATCTCTTCCGCTAACGGTGAAAAAAACGATTAAGAGGTCGTGGGTGCCTCCGCCATCTCGACGACCTCCGTCGCCGGCACCGCCTCCACCGCTACCGGAACTCCCTCTGCTGCCGCTGTTGCGGTGACGGCCTCGACATCCATCTGGCATAAATAATCGAAACAGGGATGGGGGGGGGTCTCGGGGCAGACCTATCTCTGATTAACACGCTCCGCACGATCTGGATCACGTTGCCCGGGTGTAGGAAACGTATGGCAGGGTGTGCACGAGACACGGCTTTCGCACACATATGTTTCGGGTGGGATCTGAACGATACGGCCCTTGAACAACATCGTTACAACGGCAAAATACGGGATCTAAATGGTGGAAAGAATATCGTGACCGGCCCCATGTGTGAAATATAACCCCCCCCCCCCCCCCCCCCCCCCCCCCCCCCCCCGACTCATGCATCCCGCTTCTGCCCCCTTGTTCGTCAAACTATATTCCCAGTGCCGATAGACCCCTTCCCCGCCGTAGAACGAAAAAGCGTGATAACCACACACCCCTCCCCCAGCCTTCCTGCTACCACCTTGATATTTCAACTCCATCTCAGTGCCCACACACTCCTTCACCACCAGAATCGATCGATTTCTCCACCCACTAGCCCGGCTGCCCTGTCGCTCAAGAGAGGGGCGGGCACGAGGCTGCTGCCCCCCCTCCCCACCCCAACCCAACCCAACCCAACCCAACCCACCCCACACCCCGTCAACGCTTCCCTGCCTCTGCCTCTGTCACACCTTAGAGCGCTTGGCCTGGGGCGCGTCAGCCGCATTGGCGGCAACCCTCTTCTCCTCCTTCTGCTCCTTCGCCTGTTCCTTCTTGTCCTCTTCGGCCTTGGTCCTCTCCTCCTCTTCCTTCATCTCCTTCTCAGCCTTCGCACGCCTTGCGCGCTGCGGAACGAAATAACATTAAACAAGATAATTACAAAAACTACTTGGTTTATTTTTTTATAATGTGTAGTTGAAACATTGAATACGTTCATGAATTGGGGTTTTGATTTTAACCGTTCGATGTATTGCCACCAACACCAGCACCACAACGACGACAGACACCATCGTTTAAGACTACCACCACCGCAATCACAAACACGACCAACATCACCAACACCAGCAGTAGCATGGCCAACACCAACACCAACACCAACAATCAACATCAACACCAACCGCAACACCAGCACCAACATCAACACCACCGACACCAACACCAACACCACTAAAAGCAACAACAACACGAAAACTTGCCTTTGCCGCCGTCCTCCTCTCCGACGCGTCTTTCCTAGCCTTAGCTCGGGCTGCCAGCAGCGACGCCTTCTCCTCCACCAGCCTCTGGTACTCGGCCTGCCAGAAGCAGTAAGATTGCAGAGATCAAAACGTAAAAAACATGAAAAAGTATCAGCAAAAGATGGGAACCAAACCTAATACGTACTTGCTACAGGTACACAGCTACTACAGTGCTATCGTTGAAGGTCATACTGGTGTCACATAACATGTATACTACAGTAGATATTGTATATTATGTATCATACAACATAATATCAAAACCCTAAAAGATAATATCCGCATAATATCATATCATTTCCAGCCTTTGATGCCCGGCCTGGCAAAAACAGCACGGGTGTAAGCATACCATACCATGCCATACCTAAACCACTCCATATCCCATCATAACGAAATCGTGTCGAAACCATACATCGATATCGATATCATATCATCCCAATATCGACATCGATATCCCGATATCATATCATCCCGATCTCGACATCGATATCCCGATATCATATCATCCCGATATCGATATCGATATCCTGATATAATATCATCCTGATATCGATATCGATATCCCGATATAATATCATCCCGGTATCGATATCGATATCCCGATATCATATCATCCCGATATCATATCATCCCGATATCATATCATCCCAATATCGATATCGATATCATACCGATATCATATAATGTCAACATCGATACCTGGTACTGATATCAAATAATATGATATCCTATCATACCTGCAACAGCTCCTCAGCCTCAGCCTCCGCCGCCGCCGCGGCTTCAGCCTCCTTCACCCGGCGAGGCACCGCAGCGGTCTCCGACTTGAGGAGCATGCCGAAGCATGAGGCCTCGATGGCGGCGCTATCGGCGTCCTTGTAGAGGCCGTTCAGGCTGGCCGACCGCTGGGCCGCAACCTGGGGCGGAACAAACAAACAAACAAAACAAAAATCACGAAAAACGATAAAACACAGCAACCGTTCGACGACAGAACGAAAATGAACAAATAAAAAAAGCATTTACCAGTTTAATGTTTCTGGTGTACCTGGTAGAGAATTGCCGATGGGAGAATTATTATGTCTTCGATGTATTGGTGTTAGCTATTAATAGTAGTGCGGGCAACTGGCTAAAAAAAACTTCGGATAGTTGGTTCTGAATCGTCAACTGTCGTACTTATTTCATACTAAAACAACAACAAAACGACACTATAAAAAAAAACAAGAACAAATCGCGATCAACAGAGAACAAAACAACAGAACAAAACGTGAAACCAAAACGCTGTACGCATGTACAAATACCGAGGAGGTGTCAAATTTGGAAAAAAAAAAAAAAAAATAGAGGAAAAGGAGGGGTGAAACAGGCCGTTCAGGAGGAGGCCGTTCAGGCTATATAGCCGACCGCTGAGCATCAACCTCCTGGGTGGGAAAAAAAACACACACACACACACACACTACGAACGCACCTTAGCATAGCCCCCTAGTCTCATCCTCAGTCGTGCCTCCAGCTTGCGAGCGCGGCCGGCCTGTGAGTCAGCCTCAGCACGGAGTGCCTAATCGCAAAACAAACACCCCATGACGAGTTGAGTGGGGCGGGACGGGACGGTAAGGGACGAGACGGGACGGTAAGGGGCGGGACGGGACGGGACGGGACGGGACGGGACGGGACGGGACGGGACGACGGGAAGGGTGGAGGCAATGAGTAAGGCCAGTCAGATTTTGATGGGTTTCGCCTGAGGGTAGCCGACGAACATAACTATTGCGTATTGCCGGTAAATTAATGCCGGTGCCCGATATAATGCCGGCAAAATCGCTTGGCGGAGATGGGATCAACCAGTGTGGCAGCGTGCGGAATAATGCCGGTGCCCGCTATGTAGATAGAGAGATCAATACTGCCTGTGTAACCCTCAGCCAATCAGATTCAAGCGACCAATGGTTGCAGCGCTATCAATCCTGTTGTATGCCGACAATTGTAGAGATGTGCAGAATAATGCCGGTGCCCGCTATGTAGAGAGATCAATACTGCCTGTATAACTCTCAGCCAATCAGATCCAACCAACCAATGGTTACAGCGCTACCAATCCTTTTGTATGCCGACCATTTTCTAGAGTAAATAGTCAGCTCTATACGACTGTTTTGCTTTCCTGGTACACAAAACCTCATATATACCAGATACATACGATACATTCCAGGTAATACATATTACGTCCAACCAGGGCAGCACGCAGTCCTATAAAAAATGAAGAAAAAGTCGAGCGTTGAGATTACTGTACGAACCGAACATATTACACATGTTTCAGCTTGTTTTACTTGGTTTTAATATAGTTTTTTGGCTCTCGAAAAGGGTGTGCTCCCATGGTCCAACATTGGTACGCACTACCGTTGTTTTCAATGTGTGTTCTCTTGTGTACATGCTCGCAGAACAATTGACTTGTACCAGAGTACGACTCTGGCAGATAGATGATACAGATCATTACCAATTCATGGTCTACACTAAATCGAGCTCGTGCTTGGCGGGTGGGAGCCGTGTAACCTGAATGGTACAAGGCAGGTTTCTTCGGTTGGATTTATACTGCACAGACCCTGCACAACACCTCATACTGGCAGATTAGATCATATATCTGTAGATGATATATCTGTAGATGATCTATCTGTAGATCACCTGTCCGTCCGAGGTGTGGAATACGGCGCGCCCTATGTGCAGGAGCAACCTGCAAAACGTTTTGTACAGGCTGTCTGTGGTCAATTTCTACCTTGCCCGTCGACCCAGACCGAGCCAACCCCAGACAAACCCTAAACCTAACCCTTAACCCAACCCTTTGGGGGGCACGAGGTCGGCAGGGGCGGGCCATGCCGCCGCGTGTTTTGATGGCGTTTTCCCAAAAAACAACATGCGGCCCAAAAGGCAAACCTCGCCCATTAAAACCGGCATCCTGCACAAAACGTTTTGCAGATTGCTCCTGCACATAGAGCGCGTCGTGAAATGCCAGCACTGTACAAGGCATGGAAGGCTTTCCTTCGGAGGGGTCACAGTGCAGATAGTGAGGGTGACGCAAGAAAAAAGGGTTACCTCGGAACCGGCGGAACACCACTATACTGCAAAGCAGCAGCGGCAGAGCATCCGTACACTGCCGACCACCACCAGCAGCAGCAGCAGCAACAACAACGACAGCAGCGATACTACACACCTTGGTATCAGGTACACGTATATAATGTGTCCGTGTACGTAGCAGGTACTTAGTCCATAAAAACTGTAGACAATAAAAAACAAAACAGTACAAATATGTTCTCACCCCTAACCCTAATCGTGTACCAGGTGATTAGTCGATAAACTGTAAACAATAAAAAACAGTACAAATGTATTCCCACCTCAAAGCGATGCTTCGCCGACTCGATCCGGTCTGCCTTCGTCGCTGTGGAAACCCTTCCGTAGGCGCTTCTGCTGGGGAAGTAAGCCCACTCGGAAAAGCATGCCTGCCAAGCTTCGTTGAACTCCTCCAGAGGGGGGAGGTCCTGCTCTCGTGTTTTTCAGTTTTTTTTTCCAGTTCGTTGGGGGGGGGCAAGAAAAAAGAAAGTGGACAGAAAGGAGCACGTTGATCAACAGCAGCTACAGCTTTATGAGAACCATGGCAAGGAGAACAACAACAGCAGTAGGCACAACCACGACAACTGCCGCAGGTGGAGCAGCAGCAAGACTAGCACCACCACCAAAATCAACAACAGCAGCAACAATGGAAACAGCGGCCCCGACGACAGCAAAAGAAACAACAGCAACAGCAATAACCACACCAACACGTACATTTTGTTCCGTTCTCTCTCGCCATCAGTACCCACTCCCTGACACCAACACCAACAACAACGCCAAAACCACCTCCAACACCAACAACAACACCACCAACAACAACAACAACAACAACAACAACAACAACAACAACAACAACAACAACAACAACAACAACAACAACAACAACAACAACAACAACAACAACACCACCGCCACCACCAACACCAACACCAACACCAACACCAATAACAACAACGACAACGACAACACCACCACCACCAGAAGAAACAAATTACCAACCAAAAACTCACGTCGTTTTCCTCCGCCTCTTGCTCCACCAAAAGGCGAGCGTTCATGATCTCCTCCTCCTCGAACTGTTCAAGCTCGGGAATGGCGCCTGGCGAGACGAGCGGTGCGTGAGAAGTCGTGAAGCGAGGAAAAAGTGCGTGAGAGGGCGTACGTGAGGAGATGTATTATTACGTACTACAGTACGATAAAATAAAACAAGCAGAACTGCAGCCGACGTATGTACGTGGAGGCAACTTTGTGAATAAAAGGTTTACAAAAAAAAAAAAAAGGGTCTCCTACACGGGGACACGAAGAAAACAAAAAAACAAAAAGCCTCAAAAAGTAATCGCAAACAGTCTAATTCGGTGTTTACTTCAGCTGCAAACAAGTATATACCTGGCGCAAATCAGGGCCAACCTTAACTGCTCTCAGCCGTTGACCACCGCCACCACCCCCACATTACCGCCAACACTACGAACACCACCCACCCGCCCTTGCCCCCCCCCTACTCATCATACGACTACGGCCATGCATGAAAATGAAGTACACCCCTCCACACTCACCAGAAGCAACAGCAGCGTCCATCGCCTTCTTGCGCTTCTTCTTTTTCTTCTTCTTGCCCCCTCCATCCCCCTCAGCAGCAGCAGCGGCAGCCGCGATGACGGCCTCAGCAGCGGCAGCAGCGGCGATGGCGGAAGCGGCGGGGTAGGCCGCCGCGTCGTGCTCCACGAGCTTGGCGGCCTCCGCTTTCATCAGAGCCTCGGCAGCGGCCATTGGGGAGTCTGCTCGCGGCCCCGTGGACGAGAAAGCCTCCGATAAAGACCTGCGACACAGTATATTCACAACACAAAAATTATGCGGGGGGGGGGGGGGGGGGGGGGGGTTGGGGGTACTCCATTTGTTATTTGCGCTTAAGTAATTTGACAACATTGACCACGCACCCTTTCCGAGACGAGGACACGGGGGGGGGGGGGGGGGGGGGGGTAGGAGGGGGTATTTCCATTGTCATGCAAAAAGCTCCGATAAAGGTCTACAACACAACTCATACACAGGCACAAGCACAAACAAAATGGGGGCGGGGGGGGGGGGGGGGGCATACTCATTTGTTGCTTGCCTTGCCCATTGACCACGCATTCCTTTCGAGACGGAGGGGGGGGGGGTACTCATTGCCATGCATGGCCGTAGTCGTATGACCATATCACAGACTCTCTTGGGGGGCTCATGTCTAGCATGGCCATAGTAGTCTTAAGGCCATAGAGTAGATAGACCCGCTCATCCCTACAATGCCGGGACGGAGCACATCGGGTTTTCACCGACCACAGAAAGGCATTACTGGGACTAGGGGTTGTGAGGGGGGTTGCCTGAAGCATAACCACTCTGCCCCGAAATCAATATGCGATCCAAACGGTTATTACGTTTTGGCACAAAGTGAATATCTTTCGGTTTTTTATCAGATTTGTTGGCGTTTAGAGCGGGGAGGGGAAAGTCTGCGCCCGGCCCCATTGACGAAAATTCCCCCGACCACAAGCTATCACGAATAACACACCACTCAGGGGGTTGTTTCTCGGATGTCCGCTTCGTTCCATTTCAATTTAAGCATCGACATTTACGTTATTTCTGGATCCTTGAATTTTTTGTAATTTCGTGGAAGTGTTCCGAAGTGTCGATTGGATCATGGTGCAACTTCAATTACATGCTTCATTTTCACCAGCGTCGCCGCTTTTACCCGGGGAGCGGTCTAGCCGAACCGCCTGCGATCTCTTCCGGAACTCCCCTTCTTCGTCCCGCGCCACAGCAGTGTCGATGTTCTATATACTTCTTTTTTTAATAGTCGTATATTCTGCTAAAAGTACGATGCGAATCATTTGTGTATGATACTGTCAATAAGTGTTTTGTGAGGAATTTCGCAGCAAACATTCGAGAATGGATATTTGCGCCGCTCCCTTACCCGGGCCTGGGCAGGTCTCGGCGAACCGCCTGCGATCTCTTCCGGAACTCCGCCTCGTCCCTCGCGGCCTGCTCCGCCAGTAACCGGGCGTCCCGATCGGCGGCGTCCTCCTCCCTCAGAGGCGCCCCGTCGGCTTCCTCCATCACCTTCGGTAGGGTTATACATACATATGCAAATAGTTGAGCAATAGTGATGTTAGTGGGGTTATAACCCATTCAGAACTGAAAAACTTATCCCACACTACGCAATTCCAAGTAGTTTGTTCCCAAAGGGGTTAAGAGTTTGAGTTTGGGGAAGGCAATAAAAAAATAGGGGCCAGGGGGAAGTTGTAGGGGGTTGGGGTGGAATTAAGGCTGTTGTGTTGGTATTGGTGGTGGTGGTGGTGGTGGTGGTAGCGGTGGTGGTGGTGGTGGTAGCGGTGGTGGTGGTGGTAGTGGTGGTGGTGGTAGCGGTGGTGGTGGTGGTGGTGGTGGTGGTGGTGGTGGTGTTGGTGTTGGTGTTGGTGGTGATAGTGGTGGTGGTGGTGTTGGCGGTGGTGGTGTTGGCTTCCTCCGCCGCCTCGGGGCTACGTAGCAGTTAAGCAGAGCCAAACGGGGGACACTTACGCACCAAGGTAGTATTTGGTGTTGTTGGTGGTGGTGCTGGCGTTGGTGGCAGTTGTGGTGGTGGTTGTGGTGGTGTTGGTGGTGGGAGGGAGGGTGGTGTTGGTGATGGTGGTGAGGGTGGTGGTAGTGGTGGGGGGGGGTGTACTCATGCCGTGCACGGCCGGTAGTCGTATGATCATAGACCCTCGCAGCTCTACAACGCCGGGACGGGGCACGTTGGGCTTTCACCAACCAGGCGGACATTGCTTGCACCAAGCGCGAAGCGCCGTGAGGTATTGGGCGAGTCGCGTGGAAGGCGAGCTGCATCCTGCTAAGAACCGCCTGTGAGGCGGACATGCATTATGGACGACAGCCTCCAACCAATTGATTTAATTTCAGGTGTGGTCACTTCCAGAGACGGCAATGGGTGTTACTATGTATCTGCCTCGTGGGTGCCTTACCATATACACACTACGCGATACGACCATTCCCCTTGCGCGGAGGTGAGGGGGTGGTGTTGGTGAGGGTGGTGGTAGTGGTGGTGGGGTGGGGGGGGGGGGGGATGAGGGTGAGGGTGTTGGTGTTGGTGTTGGTGTTGGTCGTGTTGGTGGTGGTGTTACTTGGTGGTGGCTTTGTTTCGCGTGTGGGGTAGAGCTTCGGGGGAAGGGGGACTGGACTGGAGGGGGCTTAGGGATGTACTCATATCACGCATGGCCGTAGTCTAAGGTAGAATACCGAAATCGAACCGACCTACCTCGGGAGCGACGAGCTCATACTCGTACTGGGGCGAGGGGAGGCCGGCCAGCTTAGCCCTCAGCTCGTCCTTGCGTCTCCTTTCCCTGGCCCGTTCCTCCTTCGACCCCGCGACGCTGCTTCCCCCAAACGAAGACACGCTGCCCATCGGGGACATGCTCGCCATGCTGCTAGCGTCGTCGTTGAGGCCCAGCTGTAGACCGGCAAGACGGAGGGAGGGAGGGAGGGAGGGGGGAAGACAGAGAGTTCAGCTTGAAAAACAAAAAACAAAAACTTGAAAACAAGAAGATAGTTTGAAAAAATATTACAAACCACACAAACCCGCAAACATGAACATTTCGACTACGCGTACAGACCTATATGTAAAGATACTCAGACTAAAAAGGCGAAAAATAGTTGCGGTAGAGACAACACAAGATGGATTGCCAATAGACCCCTTACCACCACCACCACCCCACCCCCCCTCCAAAATCCTCCTTTCCACCTACGTACTCCCTCCCCCTTCTTATCCCGCCCCACCCCCCCTTACCCCCCATAACGCACGCTATCTATCTCTCCTAGGCGTGCTTCCAACCCGACTACCACCACCACCATGACCGCCATCTCCCATCCCCCATCCCCTTCCCAGCCCCGCCCTCTCCACCCTCACCCTCCCTGCGCCTCGCCCAACACCTCACGGCGGTTCGCGCATGGTGGCAAACAATCAATGCCTGCCTGCCCGCTCGTTGGAAACCCGACGTGCTCCGTCCCGGCAATGTAAGGGTTCGAGGGACTACGGTCATAACACTACGGCCATGCATGCCATGATGTATGCCATGTGTGCACCCTCCACCCCTTCCACCCCCTCCACTCCCTCCCCACCCCCCCCAT
>MEHQ01003655.1:119443-138113 GCA_008828725.1 Saccharina japonica
CACCACCACCACCACCACCACCACCACCACCACCACCACCATTATCAACACCAACAACAACAACAACCACCACCACAGCTCACGTGTGCCTGCGCCTGAGCCCCCATCTTGACCAGCTCTTCCAGCTCGCTGTCCGACACTTGGGGAGCGGGGAGGCTCAGCTCCGTCCTGAACGCAAAACAAACACACACAAACCACAGACAAGAGAGGCAACGAATGACCGAGACACCAAGGCAAGGTGAGAACCAACGGGAAGTACACGCCTGGTATGATATGCAGTGTCAAATGAAAGTAGTGCGTTGCTTCCATGGGAGGAGTTGCTATTGACGTGGAAGCTATTGTAGCTTACTTCCAAAAACACTCTGGAGGTACGAGGAGATTGTGCTCTCATGAAGTAGATGGAGATATATCTATTAATAGTCAGCTATGCCACGTAAAATGACTGAAGGAAGTGGTACCACAGCGGTCGCCTAATGCGAGGAGTGGAATCCAACCCAGGCACCATTTACTACACGTACTGTAGGTCATGCAGAATATATGGCTAGATCATACAGATCATACAGATCATACAGATCATACAGATCATACAAATCATACAGATCATACAGATCATACAAATCATACAAATCATACAAATCATACAAATCATACAAATCATACAAATCATACAAATCATACAAATCGTACAGATCATACAACTCATACAGATCATACAGATAATACATATCATACAGATCATACAGATCATACAGACCGTACAGATCATCAAAACCAAGGTATGAAATCATTTTGACACTACTGGTAGGGGGGGAGGGTGCGGTGTGGATAGGATCGTTCTAGGGAGTTCTAAGCGAGGAGTTATTGCTGGGGGTAGGCCTCAAAATTGGGAGGGGCGGGGGGGGGGCGGAGGGGTATTCATATCATGCATGGCCGTAGAGCTAGAGGGGGAGGCGGAAGGGGGGAGGGGGGAGGAGGAGAGGGGAAGAGGAGGAGGGGGGGCGGGGGGGAGGATCAATCTGGGTGAAAGACCCTCGCAACCCTACGACGCCGGGACGGAGCACGTCGGTTTTTCACCGACCAGACACGCATTGCTTGCACCAGGCACGCGAAGCGCCGTGAGGTGTTGGGCGAGACGCATAGAGGGTGATCTGCATCCTACTGACAACGCGGGGGGGGATAGAGGGAGACGGGGAAGGGAGGGAGGCGGGGAAGGAGAGGGGGGGGGGGGGGGGGGAGGCGAAATAAGACGCTTACCTGCGCCTGATGGGGATGGGGTCGTTCTGGGCGTTAACGGCGAGGATTTGCTGCGGTAAGTTGGCCTTCATCATTTTCTTGATCTTGGCGTCGTCCTTCTTCCTCGACCTGTCCTCCTCCTCGTCCCTTCGCTTCTCCTCCAGGTCTTGCAGAAACCTTTTCCCCCAAAAAGAAAAGAAAAGAAAACAAAACAAAACAAAACAGAACAAAAGAAACAAAAGAAAGAAAAAATGAAGAGAAATAAGAAAAAGAGGGCGGGGATAAAGCTAAAACATGAGAACAAGAGAGAGATTGAGACGAACAAATTAAAAACGACGGCAAATATACACCGTCACCACGGCTTGTCCACAGGGCAGGAGAGAAAAAATAATGCAAAAAAAAAAATATAAACGTCATTAAAAATAATACAGCGGGGTGTCCAAATTATTAAGCCCATCCGGTTCAAGGTTCTTCGGGAGATAATAAGACCAGGTATAAGCAGGTTTGCCACGAAAAATATATACTTGGATTTAGTATGAGATACTTACACAGTTTCAATTGTGACAGATAAGACCATAAAGACGACGGAAATGACGTTAAATGTAGACACCGAGCAAGTAACCGGACAAGTAACACCGATCAGCGCAAACGATTTTATACGTACATAGTTATATGTATATACGTACTCGGAGTGAATAAATACACTATAATAGGGATGCCTGATGGTGATCATGGTCCCCCTTTTCAACTTGCGCCGTCCCCGGGGTTTCAACAAAATCCCGAAGGGGAACCTTGTATACATTGATATATGCATAGTTATGTTTGTGTGAATTTTTCGTACTTTTCGCAACTTTTCTCTTCGCACGAGCGCTTTTCGGCAAAACGCTACGAGTAAGTACCCCTCGTACTTTTCTCAACTTTTCTCGTCGCACGAGCGCTTTTCGGCAAAACGCTACGAGTAAGTACCCCGACACGGGAGGGCCGGCCGGACACATTGGTCGAGGTTTGAGCTCGATATATATATATATATACAAAATTATTACTTGGTGGAAAACGTGGGGTCCTGTCGAGCCCTCTTGGCCGCCTGGTTCTCGTCAGAAACGTCGTAGAAACCCGCGGGGGCGTTTCTCTGGAAGGGGATCTCCTTGCCGTAGTCGATGTATTTGCGCCGCTTGCGGTTCGCCGTCTGAAAAGGTAAAAAGCAAAAAAAAAAAAAAAAAAAGCAATGTATCAGATTTGCATTCTTCGTGAGCAACAGGAGCAACAACAGCAGTAACAACATCAACAACACTATAAAAAGAAAGCACATCAACTCTGAAAACAAACTATACAACAGCAACAGCAACAGAAACGATAAAAAAGCAACACCAACAACACCAGCAACAACACAAACCAACACCAACAACAACATCGACACCAACACCAATACCAACTACCAGCACCAACAACAACAACTTACCACAGCAAGGCCGACACCAACACCAACACTGACATTTTTTTAATCCCTGCCGCCCCTAGAAACAACGGTACAGCCGTTACAATTCTACCGACCAATCAAATCACCGTGCGCTTCAACTCAACTCTACCCCACCCACCAATCAAAACATCCTCGATTGGTTCATAACGTTTTTGTTCTACTCCAGCAACCAACCAGCGACAAAGAAGAAACCAAACCTTCTCGATCCCCGCGGCCTTGAGTTCTCGGCGTTTCTGGAGAGTAGCCAGGCGCTTCGCCTCCTCGAGCTGTTTCTCCCTAGCCTTCCGCTTCGCCTTTTTGCCCCGAGTGTTGGCAAGACGGGCCCTGATTAAAAAAAAATACGGGGGTACGTAAATATGATATATAACCAAGTAGTATTAACAGTCAAAACATCCAAGATAATACCTAGAAATAAAACAAAACCAAATACGAGAGCAAGACATGAAAACAAACAAACCACAGCAGTCTATAAATAACAAAAAATGAACCAAACTGAAAAAACAAATGCAACGCATATACGAAAAACAAACTGAGGGTCAGAGTAAAACAATTAGGTAAGGAGCAGGGGGGGAGGGGGGTACTCATTTTCATTCTCATGGCCGACCGTAGAATTTTAAGACCACAGACCCTCGCATCTCGCACCCTACGTACAATGCTGGTCGGTTAAAACACGATTCGACATGCCTATACACGAATGTAAACGAATGTAATAGGACACCACTATTCTATAGCAATGCTCTGGCAAAACATAATGCGTCCTCACTGAAGTGCCAGTACTCCAAGTCCCTCACGAGTTCCCGAATATACCGTACCTCAGAGTTCACCCCAGTACTTCGTACGCTGTGCCAAAAATACTGGGCATGCCCCGGCTTAGCATTCTACTCACGACAGCGATGTCCTCGCACCACTAACCCCACCATTACCCATAACTCTCTCTTCAACCACCCCCCCCCCCCCTTAATATATTATACTATATAGGTTTGGGTTGGCGTCGGTTTCGGCAACGACGCTGTAAAACACGCCACTCGCTGCGTGCAGCTAGACAACCAGGGTGCCGTTTTTTTTTTGTTATTTTTTTTTGCGGTCACCAAAGCTGGCGGTCGAGTAGATCATTTGTGCGGGGTGGAGAACCTTTTTCCGCACAAGGGGAATGGTGTATCACGTAGTGTTAATATGGTAAGGCGTCGCGAGGCAGTTACATAGTAAAACCATTGCTGTCTCCCGGAAGTGGCCACACCAGAAATTAATTAACTCATTGAGCTGTCGTCCATATGCAAGTCCGCCTCAGAGGCGGTTCTTAGCCAGGATGCAGCTCTCACCCTCATGCGACTCGCCCAATACCTCAGGCGTTTCCGCTTGGTGCCAAGCAATGTCTGCCTGGTGGTGAAAACCCAACGCGCCTCCGTCCCGCATTGAGGATGCGAGTGCGTCTATGGTCATATGACTACGGCCTGCACAACATGAGTACACCCCCTGCCCCCCCCCCCCCCCCGCCTCGAGCCCAATCCCTAACCCCCACCCTCCTTCTTCTTCCTTTCCCGGGTGAACGCCACCATCGACATCAACGCAAGCACCACGGCACCGACAACACCAGAACCAACACCAACAACGTATGTACCATTACCAACTGCAACATCACCAACAACACCAACAACACTGACCAACGTTAACACCAGCATCAATACCGATAACCAACCACCATTAACAAAAACAACATTACCACCAAAACCAACACCACTTTTTGTTTTGTTTGTTTCCATCCATTATCTTCGCACTTCCGTCTTTCTCTCTCCCTCGTAGTCGTAACTCAGATCCGGGGTCACAAAGTAAGCTCCTCTCCGTCCCCCCCCACTACGGTTCTTGCTTTGCATTTTTATCGCGAGAAGATTTCAGCACTTCCCTCGTCAACTATCGTCGAATTTTGCTTACCCACGCTATAATATGCGCTCTCGACAGTCGGTGTCATGTGATAATAAAAACCTCCATGTGGGAGAATCGAACCCTCGGCATCCGGCCCAACACGCTTCGTGGCTACCAGTTAGACCACCGGGGCGACCGGCTGACCAACAACATTAACGAGAAATATAACCCCATCACCAGACCCGCCACCACATCCAACACCACCACCACCACCACCACCACCACCACCACCCCTCCCCCAACCTCCTCCAACATCAACCCACCCCCCCTCCCTAACCACTACCACCACCTCCACCACAACCCTCCCCTCCCCCAACTGCCACCCTTTCCCCCTCACTCCCTCCCCCCAAGCACCACCGCCCCCCCTCCTCCCACTACCAACACCAACACTAACACCAACACCAACACCAACACCAACACCAACACCAACAACACCAACACCAACACCAACACCAACACCAACGCCAACACCAACACCACCAACACCAACACCAAAACCAACACCAACACCAACACCAACACCAACACCAACACGACCACAAGCATCATCAAATTGAAACACGACACGCAGTGAGACGTGGAAGTGTGGAGGGCGTAAGCTTCATTTTTACCCATCCACCGGAGGATAAAAAAAAATAAAACAAAAAAAACTTCCTCACCTAGCCTCCGAGAGCATCTCCTTCTCATCCTCGTCCATATCGATCGGGTCAGGCCGAGCAGGCTTAGTCTCCGGGTGCGGATCGATCTCCCCGGGGCGCAAACGCCTGCGAATCCACAGAACGCCCGCGCACACACCATCAATCGTCAAGCGCGTATATATACGCACTATCAACGCGGCTTAGAAACCACGCGTGGTTGTGTGAAGAGATCACAAAGTTAACGACACAAATATTGTACTTATTGATTGGCTAAAAAAGAGATAATCGAAATGTCTATTAGAGGACTTACGGTTCGCATTAAAAACTATACGTTTACCTCTTTTGAGTAGCGATAGTTGGTCCTATTTACTATGCTCCTCCGTTATAATACAGTAGTACCAAACCCATAATTGAAGCCCCGAGTAGATGCTGCCAATAGAAAAAAAAAAGCGTGTACCAGGTACATATACGACTCGTATCAGAAAAATTAAAATATACACAAGCGCGAGCGCATATCGAAACCAACCCAATGCAACCCTTAAAGCTCCTGCAAAAATAAAAATAAAAAATAAAAAAGTCCCATACTCGGTATATAGGTACATGCAGATTCAAGCAAGTTGTCCCAAAAAACCACGAGGGTGCTTTTCTTTGCAAAAAAAATGGTACTCCAGTGCACATGACCATGTATTTGGTGTCTAATTCCAAGTAATCTGTCCCCAAAACGGGATTGCAGTCCTAAAAGGGTTATCAAGACCCCCGTGTTTTATACTCTATACTCTATACTACAACCAAGCACAAAAACAAGGGGTGTAACTAACTACCTACCCCCACACAACCAAGCACAAAAACAAGGGGTGTAAATAACTAACTACCTACCCCCACACACACCTCGGGTCGTCTGCCATCGCCGCCCCCCCTTCCCCAGAAGCCGCCCCCCCCGCCCCGGCCCCCGATTCCTGCGCCATGTCTAGGAGGCGTTCGTAGTGTTGCAGACATTGCGCCGCTGTCCGGCCGACTATGGGAGCGATGGTCCGCCACTGATTCGGCATGAGCTTGGCCATATGCAGCAGCTTTTCCTCCTCCTCTCGATTCCACTCGGTCTTTTTGATCGACGGATCCAGCCATTCGTACCTGAATTCGACGGCGGGGGTTTCGATGGAGATGTTATGGCGTTGGTTATAGCGGCAGGAAGGCGGGGGGGGGGCGGAGGCGGTCGGTACTTGATTTTCATGTGGCTGTAGTCGTATGACCATAGACCCTCGCATCCCTATATACAATGCCGGGACGAAGCTTTACTCATATGTTGCTCGCCCTAGTCATTTGACCATTGACCACGCATCCTTTTCGAGTTTTGAGACGGAGCAAGGGGGGCGGGTTTCGACGGATTTTTTAAGGCGTCTTATTAGAGGGGGGGGGGAGGGCGTTGTATCTCATGTCGTGCCATGGCGCTAGTAGTATGAGGGGGGGGGGGGGGGCAAGGCGGTTTTTAAAAGGCTTGGGGGGTTTGAGTGACACCAGTGGTATATTTGACGCCATGCCACAGCTTTCCTTCCGCCTCCCCATTTAACTCCAGCTTTTTGACGGGTGTTACCAGGTACACCATGTTCGATAGGGATTCGATAGTTTAGTGTTGCGGTTCGACACCTTGACTGACCGCCTCCTTACACTAAACATGGCATCATTTATTCAGTAGACCGCGGTTTGACGCCTTGACTGACCGCCCCTTACACTGAAACCAGTATAAAATAGGCTATGTAGGAGACCGCGGTTTGACGCCTTGACTGACCGCCCGCCAACTCTAAAACTACAGTATTAACTTCGTAGGCTGGGAGACCGCGGCTTGACGCTTACTGACCTCCCACCCCGTACTCGTACAGCAAATGCCGCATACTAGGGCCGAACGAGGCCTCGAGAGCCCAAAACGACCGTTCTCTCAACCTATTTTGTGGACCTCCGACACACCCACCCACCCACCCACCCACCCACCCAACTCACCATCGAGCCTTGCACTGCTTCGGGGATTTCCTGGAGAGCAGCGAGGCCACTCGAGCCCACTGGTTCTTGCCGTACTTCATCACGGCCGCCTTGAGGATCTCATCCTCCGTGTTCTTCCACACCCCACCCTTGATCATGATGCGCACCATGGTTGCCGCCTGTGGTGTTTTTTGGTGGGTCGGTCAAAAAAACAAAACAAAAAATATCCGCCTACTGCCGCCGCCGCTGTCGCGGTGATCTGATGGCGGCTGGTGAGGGAAACACGGGAGGGAGGCGGGAGGGGGGGGGGGGCTAGGGGGGGATGTATCATGTTGTGCAGCGGCCCGTAGTATATGACCATAGACCCTCGCATCCCTTACAAGGCCGACGGATGCGCTGTTGGGTTTCACCAACCAGGCAGACATTGCTTGCCAAGCGCGAAAGCGTGAGCGTATTGGGCGAGGTCGCATGTGAGGTGAAGCCTGCATCCTGGCTAAGAACCGCCTCTGAGGCGGGAATTGCATATGGACGACAGGCTTCAATGAGTTAATTTAATGTTCTGGGCTGTGGCCACTTCCGAGACAGAATGGGTTTTAGCTATGTAACTGCCTCGCCGGACGCCTTAGCCATATATTAACACTACGGATACCCATTCCCTTGTGCGGACAAAGGTTTTCCCAACCCCGCAGCAAAATGATCTACTCGACACCGCGCAGCATTTGGTGACCGCCAAAAAAAATAACCAAAAAAAAACCGGCACCTGGTTGTCTAGCTCACGTCAGCGAGTGCGCGTGTTTTACAGCGTCGTTGCCAAACGCGACGCAAAACACCAAACCTTAAATATATTGGATATATTTATAGGGGGGGGGGGGGGGGTGAAAAAAGCAAGGAGCGAAACGGTGTGATCTTTCTCGCGTTTGATCCCGTCGAGAGCGATAGCAGCTGGGTAAGTTCTCACGCTATTGCGCCACAGGCAGACAGGCAGAGAAGTACCAAAAGTCTGACTTGAGTGGTGAGTGTATTTGCTGACTACATAAGGGTGGCAACCTCCATCAACGCTACCATTACCCTCACCAATACCAACTAGGTACACCATTAGCCCCACCACCACCGGTACAAACACCACCACCACCACCACCACCATCAGCGGGCGTAAAACTGCCCGTAAACTTCCTCAGACGTGCCAAAAATAAAACGATGCCAATTTTCTAAAGGGAAGGGTTTTGTCACGAAGCTGTGAGGCATTCGTTCCCCCCGACGGTGAGCGTATTTTCGGCTTCTGCTAACGTCGGCCACCCCCCCCCCTCCCCCTCACCGACCGATTATTCTAGCCCTAACCCTAACCAATGGAAGGCCTGCTTCGCTGATTGGTTGCTGTGCCACCTGGTCGTTGTGCTCGGAAAGGCGTGATTTGCTGTTATGCATATGTAGAGGGCACATCTCACAAAAGTACGCCTGAACGGGCACATCTCGTTCTCCAACACCGCTATCTGCGTGGGTATTACACGTATAATAAGTTCGTGGTCAATTTGTATTCTTGTTGCATGAGAAAAAGCCCAATGGAGGAGGGATTCGAACTCATGGGCAGTCGATATTTTTCAAGTATCATATACCTGGTAACGAATACCGGCACTGCTGCTGCTGGTGTACTGCTGTTGTAGCCACGAGGTTAACCCATGGTTTCGCACACCGGGGCGACCGGTTGGTATGCCATAATCGTACGCACAAAGAAAAAACACAGCTACCGACTCATACTGCTGTGGAGTTGTGCTGCTACTGCTGTGCGGGTTGCGTTGCCCTCGGCACAAGCCTCTGCGTGGCGACCACAACTATCAACAGGTTGGGAGCGCCTATTTGTAACCTGCCGGTTGTAAATACCAGGCAATGTAGCCCCTAGCCGAAAAAGCCGCGAGGCACCCCCTATAAACCCTCATCCCAACCCAAACCCTGTAACCGTATACACCACCTCCACCCTCCACCCCCTACACCCTGCCCCTAACGCCGAATCGTGCCCTCACATAACTGCATAGAGCATTGCTGCTTGCAGATTCCAACTTGAGTACCAACCATCTCATTCGGTCGAACTCACAGCTGACGTGTCGTATTACATCTAAGCATTAATGTGCCCTATGCAGCGCTATCCGAGGGCATGCTGCGGGATTAGGGGCAGGGGTAGGGGGGTAGAGATGGTGCATAGTGCATAGGGTCAGGGTTAAGGTTTGGGGTTTTATAGCGGGTGTCTAGCGGCTTTTTTAGCTAGGGGTTATATAATGTTATTTGTAACCCGCGAGTTACAAAAACAATTAGGCAGCTCCCGCTAATACGATACGTTGGCTTCAGCAAAACAGGCCATCGCTGCCCCAACGAGAGGCGTGGTATTATCCAGGTACGAGAAAATGTGTATTTTGTATGTACGGGAGAAGTTGACCAATCAGATCAACACGGGTTGTTGTACCCGCGTAGTCTGTAAGGTACACCTGGGACCAGTTCTGCTGTGAGGGGTGGACACACCTTGATAGTAGATATTTACGGGGGTTTTGTGCTTGACGCCTGAATCCGACCCTCCGACCCGAACCCTAACCCCACGCCAGTGGTCAGTGCTGGGATGCTGTGCTTGGTAAGACTCTAGGTTGACTCGGCCGGCGTGGATGGTGAGCTTGAAAAGACTCTAGGTTGACTCGGGATGCTGTGGCTGGGAAAGACTCCGAGTTGATTGCGCCGCGTAAAACATACCCTTAGCCAATTAGAGTGCCAAAATAGCTACCTTAGGAAGATCTACTACCATGCTTCGTCCAGTACTGTCTGCTGTAGCAGTTGACTTGCGATCGAGAGGACGGCAGCGAGGCAGGGTCGTCAAGACAGTATATATAGGCCCAAGGTGTGATAAAAGGCTGCTGTCTTGACTGGCAGGGCTGCTATTCAACATCGTGGTTCGCTGACTTCATAAAGACACCTTCACAATACAGCCCGGCCGGAAGGGTTTCCTAACGCCCCCCCTATCGCGTATGGTCATACGATTACGGCCACCACGACATGAGTACACCCCCACCCTACTCGTACTCGTACTCTTACATATTCTCAAGCGCAATACGCAAGGCAGCTCCTGCAACAGGGTGGCTTGCGTAAAACAGGCCATGGCTGCCGAAACGAGAGAGCCTAGATAAAGACACCCACACACTACAGCCCGGCCGGAAGGGTTTCCTAACGCCCCCCCTTCATACGACTACGGCCGTGCACGACATGAGTACACCCCCCTATACTCAAGCGCATTACGCAGGCAGCTCCCGCCAAATACATTACGAGGCGTAGGGTGCCTTGTGCAAAACAGGTCATCGCTGCCCAAACGAGAGAGCCTAGAAAAAGACACCAACACAACACAGCCCGGCCGAAAGGGTTTCCTAACATCCCCCCCAAGCCTCCCCCTCCCCCTGCCTACTCAAGCGACACGCGATGCAACAGTCGAGGCAATGGAAGCAGGGGCAGCAGGTAGCTCTGCTGTGCGGGTCGCGCACACCCCGAGCAGCAGCAGTGTCCTCTCTTCTACCCGTCTGTCCCGGAATGTAGAGACATGTTGGTATAGACATCAATGACGAAAGGGTCCTTACATTTACGGACAAAGTGGTATACAGCGCCCCATCTCTTGCCCCCAAACTCTCACCTAGAATAGCAGATATCTTGGCAGCTGTGCCTCCCTCTGCCAGTCAATGCTCCACTCCCGTATGCCCTGGGGGGGGGCACGAACTAACGAAACTCTCCCTCTCCCCTAATATCAGTCTCGAAGCTTGGTCTTGTTCGCTCCCCAACGCAAACGACAGGCGGGCTGCGGCTGCTGTGCGCTGTTGTGCGCTCAAAACCTCTCTTGGGAAGAGGGAGTTGTATAGGCATTATGGCGAACATTTTGCGGGGAAATCGATTTACCATTTGAGGCAATCGGGCTGGCGCGCGTGCGAGCGTGCCAGTGCAGCCTGTTTACTAGCCACGTGAAGAGCTCCTGGGTGGGGTGCCTCAGACGTGGTGCGCACGGTACTTTCGTGGAGTGAATCTGCGTGATATTCGCTGCCTCCGTTCAAGGAGAGGAGCAGGAGCGACGTTTGCGCAACAGCTAGCTGGCTCCGCAAGAGGCTTGCTGCAAGAAGCGAGAACGAAAGCATATATAGGGGCACGCAAGGGCAGGGAGCACCTTCTGGGCGGGGCGATCGGTCGACCACTGCTGCTGCTGCCATGAGTGCTTTCGAGAGTGAGTCGCCGCTGCCATTTACCACTGAAGTGAAATCACTCGCGCTGTTTGTATTGGCCAAGGCAGTCAAGCCGACTGCTGTCCCCTTTTCTTGTTTGTCGTCGCTGATGAGCCACCGTGAGAGTGTGATGTATCGACGGTGCTACTGTGCTCCTCTCTCCATAGAGCAGTACTCGTACATACTCGTAGCGCCACCAGTAGTGACACTGCTGCTGCTGCTGCTGCTGCTGCTGCTGCTGCTGCTGCTGCTGCTGCTGCTGCTGCTGCTGCTGCTGCTGCTGCTGCTGTTGCTGCTGCTGTAAGTACATGCATTTTACTAATCCTGTGCTGCTGTATACCGCTTCAAGTCTACTCGCACCGCAAACCCTACCTGGTCTCTAATTCCAAGTAATATCGTCAACGCAGTCTAGTATCAAGTGTCCCCGAAGCGCTGGTGCAGCTGCCAGTTCCCAAGGGCGCAGCTCTTTCTACTGGCTGCAGCTGCAGCTCTTCGTGCAGGCTGGTGCAGATGTCTTCATAGTTTCCAAGTGCCACAAGTTACCAAGTTGCCTTGCTCGAGATATACCTCGTAGCTACGTATATTACTCTCGTGAATTCCAAGTGCAGTAGGCTTTACGAAAGGTGTCTGGCGCAGTACGGTACCGGTATGTACCGCCGGTTCCAGCACTGCCAGTATACTGCCAGTACACTTATACTGGCTGAGAGCACCATTAGATTGACCAGCAGTATACTGGAACTTCTATAAACTTATTCGTATATATACGTGGTATATAATATGTCCCACCAAACGCCATCCCATACACGGGAAAACCTCACAAATGAAGAAATGAGTCGTACACTCGAGAGGGAGGAACGAAAGGGAAAGACGGGGGCTTTCCGCACGATGGGCGCGTTCTTCTCCCCCGCATATAATATACCACCCGTAGTATACCACCCGAGTGAGATTAGTAAGACGCGTGGAAGCACACCCCGGTGATGGCGGTTTGACCTTTGAAAATATTATCACCGGGTGTGCTGTTGTACGGGAGTGTGCTATCTAACGTAAGCACCATGCACAGCGGGGAGGGGGGGGGGGGGGGGGGGGTGTATCTCCATGTTGTGCACGGCGCGTAGTCATAATGACCAATAGACCCTCAGGGAGGGGGGGGGGGGGGGCTCATTTGTTGCTTGCCTTTTTTGCTTTCCTTAGTCATTTGACCATTGACCACACATCCCTTTCGAGACGGAGCACCATTCCTACTCCTAGTAGAGACACCTCCAGCAGTTGGGCGCTCGCTATTTACGTTGTTTCCATGTTACATAGAAAACGTTTTGCTAATCCTGTCCCCTTCCTGTTTCGCCGCCTGTGGCCACCATCTCTATCTATTAAGATGGCGATCGTCTTCTCGCTACTCCTTAGCCCTTCTAGGACTGGAGTCCCGTTTTGGGGACAAATCACTTAGAATTAGACTGGTTTGTCCCCAAAACGGGACTGCAGTTCTAAAAGGGTTAGTGTACCAAACTTCTCCATGTCACATTCGCCTATTTGCTGCTCATTATGGCAGGTAACCACGAGGAGGAGCAGGCGATGGAGCTCGAGGCCCTGGAAGCAATCTACGCGGAGGCTTTCAGCATCATTAGCGAGAAGCCTCTGGAGTGGAAAGTCCACCTGGAGCCGACGGAGGGGGGTGTGGGCGAGGTCAACCACGGTGAGATCTACGAACAGTAGTCTTTGTTGTTTTTGATTGGCTGATTTTCGTTTGGCTGGTTCCATACAGGTCTGCCGAGAAGGCTATTTCGGGGGACCATAGTAAATAGAACCTACCAGTACGTAATACACGAACGCCTACCGGTATGCATTTACCTATTTTTACTATTAATAACAATATTTGGTCCTGTTTATTATATGGTCCCCCGTACTACCGTATATGACACAGTATAACCACACCCCCTCGGACGATTTTCAACGCCGATTTTCTCGGCGACCGGTAGAGCGCTATCCCCGAGCGACCCGTCTATGGAACCATCTCGACGAGTTGCTCCGAAAGCCGCTTTTTTTCGTTGTATGTGCCCCCCTGGTTATGGAAAAAAATGGCTTTAAAATTCACCCCAGGGGGTGTGATATACACTTGTCATATACGGGTACTTTAGTTAAGAGAGGTGCTTCCGGGCGGTACCACCCCTCTCTTAAATCGGGGTACCCACTACTGCCGTACCTCTTAAGTTCATGGGGTTGATTCAGTAGCCTTTACCGCATCACTGAATTATTATCTAGGATACAGCATGCAAATCGGGGAGTATTTTAGTATAATGCCTTTTAGTGTGGTCGACCATTTTTTCAAAAACGCAAAAAAAAAAAAAAAGTTTGAATTTTTCGAGACAAAGCTCGTAAGGGGCGGGGTCGGGGTTGGGGTTAGGGTTATAGGGTTAGTGTCTAAAGTAATGTTTTTGTCGTTTTTCGAAATATCCCTTCTCATAACACTGGAACCACACGCGAGTTACAACCAATTCCCCGATTTCAATATTTTATCCTAGATATTATTTCAGAATTGCGGTAAAGGCGGCGGCTCGGTTGGTGAGTACGAGCCTTTCCCGCATCACTGATTGTTTTATCTAGGATAAAGTATGGAAATCGGGGAATGCTTAATTATGCGCCTTTTAGTGTGGTCGACCAATTTTTCATCAAAAAAAAGGTTGATTGCAGCGATTGGTTTTTACGAACGGGATGGCGTGTTCGTCTCATGTGTGATCGCTTGCTTGCTTGCTTGCTTGCTTGCTTGCTTGCTTGCTTGCTTGCTTGCTTGCTTGCTTGCTTGCTTGCTTGCTTGCTTGCTTGCTTGCTTGCTTGCTTGCTTGCTTGCTTGCTTGCTTGCTTGCTTGCTTGCTTGCTTGCTTGCTTGCTTGCTATGGTTGGTCAGCTGGCTTGATTTTTGGTTTTTGATCGGTGTAATTGCAAGCGATTGGTTTACTTGTTGGCTGGTCCCGTTTTTGTGGCGTGTGGTCGCTTGCTATGATCGGCCAAAGGGCTTGATTTTTGATGGGATTGGTTAGTTGCTGGGGCTGGGTTACTTACCGGTTGGCTGGCTTGATTTTTGGTTTGACGTGGCGGCTTTTGTTCGATGCGATTGGTTGGTTGGACGAGCGCTACGATATAGAGGTATGGTAGAGGTATACCTTTTTCTGGCTGAGACGATTTCTGAATGACGGGGCTCCTTAACCCGTAATCGTCGGATTTTTTTTTTTTTGCGTTTGCGACATTTTTCATTTCACACTTATTAAGCCAGGGGATTGTTCGTCGGCTACTGTATATACTTAGTATACCTGGTACGTTTATTTTAGACTGTTTAATTTACATTTTCATTTAATTTTAATTATTTCTCCCCCCACAAATAGACACACACTTCCTGAATTCTACAGCCTCAGATTGTGTCTCCCTCATACGGGATGTACATCCTACATGAGGACATATAAAATCCGTAAGTACGCGCGATCGAAGTATTACACTCAGCTAGCAAAGATGAGCTTCGACGAAATCCTCGAGCTCACAGCTGTTGTTTTTTATTTTTAAAATATACTCGTATAGCACTTTTAGTTTCCTCCAAAAACAGTTTTTGGGTGGGGCGTATATAATAGCTCCTATATTATAATCAAGTGAAAACACAGCCTCAGAAGGGCACAAAATGGTAGACCTCTACCGTAGCACGCGTCACGATAGCGGTATACCGTTATTTGGCTGAAACGTTTTTTGAACGACGGGGCTCCTTAAAGGCCCGTATTAACGAACATTTGTTTTCGTTTGTTTGAGTTTTTTTTTTTCGTTCGTTTGTTTTGATTTGACCTGATTGGTCGAAACGTGAATAAACAGCAAGATATTTCGATTTCAAAACTGAGTAGTTCAATAAAACGGAATTCCACAAGAAGTCTTTTGGGACTTCTTTTGCTCATTTTTTCTGTTGAATTGGGAGTTCATCCAACTCGGCGTGGCGTGTTCCATGAAACCGAAGGAAGCCACGCAACCTTGAGCCATGTCGTCGACTGATTCAGAGGCGAGATCCACCATTCCCGAGAGGCACGGCCACCGGATCAGCCGCTGCGCGAGGTCCGACGGGCCCTAGCATAGGGTAGACCGCTTGCGGTGCCTAAAAAGTAACATAGGCCGTCGCAAATCCAATTTTTCACCCCTCTTTGCCTCCCAAACCACACGAGCACCGACCAGGTCGCGACTTGGCGTTGAAGTTCGATCGCTGTATCCCCGTCGCTGCTGCCCGCGTTGGGCTTCGGGGCTGCGCCAGCCCACCCAAGACATCCATAGAGTGATAGCCTCCTAGCCGGTGCTGGCAGACGTAATTTTCCGCTGGCAGCGGCGCCCCGGGGAGGACACAGCCCGTAGGTCGCCTCGTTGGTTACTCACGGGTGTTCGTTGACCCTTGTGCTTTATTCTCATTTTTTTACGCAATACACCATTCCTGGATAAGACCCAAACACGTTTTTTCAGGGAAATCGTATTCAAAACAAACGAAAAACAAAAATTGTTTTCCCATTTCAATAAAAAGCGATGTTCGTTAAGATGGGCCCTAACCCATTCAGAACTGAAAAACATGCCCCACACTAATTCCGAGTAGTTTGTCCCCAAAAACGGGGGGCCGGTTCTTAAGGGGTTAACCCAAAAGCGTTGGATTTTCATTCTTGCGTTTGCGACATTTTTCATTCCACTCTTAAGCCAGGGGATTGTTCGTCGGCTACTGTATATACTCGTATAGCACTTTTGGTTTCCTCCAAAATCAGTTTTTGGGTGGGGCGTATAGCTCCTATAGTATAATCAAGTGAAAACACAGCCTCAGAAGGGCACAAAATGGTAGACCTCTACCGTAGCACGCGTCACGATGGGGGTATACCGTTATTTGGCTGAAACGTTTTTTGAACGACGGGACTCCTTAACCCATTCAGAACTGAAAAACATGCCCCACACTAATTCCAAGTAGTTTGTCCCCAAAAACGGGGGACCGGTTCTTAAGGGGTTATAGCCCAAAAGCGTTGGATTTTCATTCTTGCGTTTGCTACATTTTTCATTCCACTCTTAAGCCAGGGGATTGTAATTGTTCGTCGGCTACTGTATATACTCGTATAGCACTTTTATTTTCCTCCAAAATCAGTTTTTGGGTGGGGCGTACAGCTCCTATACTATAATAATCAAGTGAAAACACTGCCTCAGAAGGGCACAAAATGGTAGACCTCTATCATACCGCAGCACGCGTCACGATGGGGGTATACCTTCTTTTGACTGAAACGTTTTCTGAACGACCTATTAAAGGCTCCTTAACCCAGAATCATCGGAATTTTCCTGCATAGCTCCTATACTATAATCAAGTGAAAACACTGCCTCAGAAGGGCACAAAATGGTAGACCTCTATCATACCGCAGCACGCGTCACGATGGGGGTATACCTTATTTTGACTGAAACGTTTTCTGAACGACCTATTAAGGGCCCGAATTAACGAGTATAAAATAAATTTCTATTCGGAAAAAATAAAATTAAAATTCGCTTTTCATTGGTCAACACATGCACCAGCACCAAATATTATGCCCCAAGATCCTAATATTTGGTGCTGGTGCGTGTGTTGACCAATGAAAATCGGATTTGATTTTTTTTTTTTCCAAATTGATTTTTTTTTTAATTCGTTAATACGGGCCCTAAAGGCTCCTTAACCCAGAATCGTCGTAATTTTCCTGTTTTGTGCTATTACAGAAGACCATCATAGTAAATAGGACCGAACGTTGTCCGTAAGAATACGTAGGTAAATATATAGGTTTGTGTGGAGGATAGGGTACGTAGACACCGTCAACCTCTGATCACACTCCTTGCCACATATAAGAAAGAAAGGTGCGCGTCAAGGCCTCGGCCAACCCTGCTCAAGACCCCGACACGGCCGACATCATCTGAGGAGGGTACCGTAGGTTCTATTTACTATATATCGTCCCCCGCACGAAGTGGCCACCAAATAGTAGCGAGAAAACGATCGCTATCTTAGGAGATAGGTGGTGGCCACAGGCGGCGAAACAGGAAGGGGATAAGATTAGCGAAACGTTTCTTTGTGAGATATGGGAACCACGTAATGAGCGCCCCAAGTGTTGGAGGTGTCTCTATTAGGAGTAGGAACGGTGCTCCGTCTCGAAAGGGATGCGTGGTCAATGGTCAGATGACTAAGGCAAGCAACAAATGAGTACGCCCCCCCCCCCCCCCCCCCCCTCCCCGTAGTGGCCATATTTTTCGCTGTCACGTTAGGCTATATATATATGCATGGGATAGTTCATCGGGTATACTCGTATAACATTTTTGTTTTCCCTCAAAAATCAGTTTTTGGGCGGCGGGAGAAGCTCCTTAAGGGACCCAACCACCCCCAGAACAAGCATGGTGCACCTCTTTACCTTTTAATAGCATGCGTCGTTGACTTGACATGGTTCTACTGGTTGGCTGGCTTTATTGGTTTATGTGGTCGCCGGATATTATTGGTTGGTTGACTAGATTTATTTATTTATTTGGATTGGTCGATTGCAGCGATCGCTTTACTTGTTGGCTGGCTCTTTTCTGCTCTCTGTTTTGCCCATGTTTGTGTTCCGTTTTTTTTTCTCCCCACGTTCTGCAACAAGTAAACGGTCTTGTTTCGTTTCGTTTCGCTTCGCTTCTTTTTGTTCCGTTTCGTTTCGTTTCGCGTCGTTTTGTTTCGTTTCGTTTCGTTTCGTTTCTTCGTTTTTTTGTTTTTTTGCTTATGTTGCATTGTGTTTTGTATCAATTTATAGTCGGGATAGACTTTCTGTGCACGATACCGGAGAGATATCCGGACGAGGCGCCCGGGGTAGACGTGGAGGTGACGAAAGGATTAACGCCCAAGCAATGCGAGGAACTCCTTCTATTGGCGCAGGCCCAGGTGAGAGTAATGGAAGGGGGAAAGGGAAAAGGGGGGGGGGGGGGGGTAGTCATGGGGGGGGGGTAATCTATATCCATGCATGGCCGTAGTCGTATGACCCATGATAATCACGACTACTGTACGTATATAAGCGAGGTGTAAATACGACTACGGGGACATTCAAGGGGCATCCCCGGGTTGATGGCCTTTTGAAAGCAATGCGAGGAACTCCCTGTATTGGCGCAGGCCCAGGTGAGAGTGATGAAAGGAGGAAGGGGAAAATGGGGTCGGGGGGGGGGGGGGACTT
>MEHQ01003655.1:138119-173119 GCA_008828725.1 Saccharina japonica
TGCTGGTGGTTGTACGGGTGGGGGCCGCTGTTGTTGTTGCTGTTGATGGTGTTGGTTGTAGTTGTTTTGGTGGTGGTGGTGGTGTCTCAAAAGCGATGCGTGGTCAATGGTCAAATGACTAAGACAAGCAACAAATGAGGACGCCCCTCCCCTTCGCCCCCCCCCTTGCCCCCCCCTGCCATTATTGGTGTTGGTATTGGGATGCGTGGTCGATGTTCAAATCCCTAAGGCAAGCAATAAATGAGTACCCCCGTACACTCCCCCCCGCCTCCTCCCCGGGCCATCCCCGGGTTTATGGCCTTGTGTAAGCAATGCGAGGAACTCCTTCTATTGGCGCAGGCCCACAGGCGAGAGTGATGGAAAGGGGAAGGGGGAAGGGGAGGGGGGGGGGGGCAGGGGTAGTCACGACTACGATGGCCTTGTGTAAGCAATGCGAGGAACTCCTTCTATTGGCGCAGGCCCACAGGCGAGAGTGATGGAAAGGGGAAGGGGGAAGGGGAGGGGGGGGGGGGCAGTGGTAGTCACGACTACGTGTATACCTGGTAGGCGAGATGCAAGTCACTACTACATAAGGGGACATTTAAGGGCTATCCCCGGACTTAAGGCTGTGTGCTTTGGGTTGGAGCTACGTACGGACCGTCCGACCGAACATATCCAAAGGGGTGGGAAGGAAAGGGAAAGGGAAAGGGGGACGAAGGAAACCCCTTTTTGTCAATAGCTGTGCTCTCCAAGTCCAATGTGCATGTCCCCGTTCACGCTTACATGTATGTTATGTATTTTCACTTTCGCGTTGTTTGTGTCGCTTTTTTTGTGACTTGCTGTGTTTTGTTTTGGTGGTTTATTCTGTTTTTGCCATTAGTTTGTTAGGTATGCATGCCATTCTTTTTGTTCCCGTTTGTCGGTGGTTGTGATTGCGGGCGGAGGGGAACTGTACAGATCCTACAGGAAGAACGACGCATAGCTGCAGGTTAGGATCTAGATAATTTAGATGATCTGTCATCTAAATGATGTGTGCATGGTTCCATAATTTATGCATGTTTTTGTTTTGTGTCTTTCTGTTTTGGTGATGACAGGCGGGTTAGGGTTTAGGTGGCCTAGATCTGTAGATGATCTATCTGTTCGACGTGTTTAAAAAGGACAAATCATCCCGCGTTGCCCCCCCAACCGTGCCGTTGACGGTTAGCATGGCGTGGATCTGTACTATGCATATAGATCTTGCACAACATCTCCTGACGGTATATTAGGATCCAGAGGATCTATGTGTCCGACGGGTTTAAAAAGGACAAAGCATCCTGCGTTGCCCCCACCTTACCGTTGACGGTTAGCATGGCGTGGATCTGTACTATGCAGATAGATCTTGCACAACATATCATAACGGCAGATTGGGATCTAGATTGTCTTCAGTAGATAAGTAAATGGATCGTGATATATCTGTCTGGCGTGTATAAGCGTTGCCCCCCACCTTGCCTTTGACGGTTACTATGGCGTGGATATGCACTATACAGATAGACCTTGCACAACATTTCATAACGGCACGTTAGGATCTAGATTACCCTTCAGCAGATAGAGAGATCGTGATGTTTCTGTCTGACAAGTGTAAGCGTTGCCCCCACCTTGCCGTTGGCGATTAGCATGGCGTGGATCTGTATTATACAGACAGATCTTGCACAACATTTCATACCGGCTGGTTAGGATCTAGAGTATCTGCAGTAGATAGATATACCGTGATCTATCTGTCCGAGTTGTAAACATGTACAAATCATCTCGCGTTGCCGCCCACCTCGCCGTTGACGGTTACCGTGGCGTGGATATGTACCATACTGATAGATCTTGTACAACATGTCATTACGGCAGGTCCGTATCTAGATTATCTTCAGCAGATCGTGATCTATTTGTCCGACGTGTGCATGGTTGTATATGTACATCATGCATGGCTTTTTCTTATTTCTGTTTTTTTTTTTTTTTTTGTGGTGACAGGCGGAGGAGAACGTGGGCATGGCGATGGGCTACACCATCGCCGAGAGCTTGAAGGAGTGGCTGGCCGACAACAACGTGCCGTCTGCCGTCGATGGGTGAGGTCTACATCTTGATGGTGGTGGTGATGGTGGCGGCGGCGGGGGTGGGGGGGGAGGGCTCGTGGTGGGGGTGGTGGAGGTGGTTAATTTGGGTGTGCAGGGGGGACGAGGGTTGTACTCCATGGTGTGCACGGTGCACGCGCTAGTCGTAGTCGCATTATCATAGATCCTCGCATCCTACAATGGTTGGCGGGGGGGGGGGGCGTACTTATTTGTTGCTTGCCTTAGTCATTTGACCATTGACCACGCGTCCCTTTCGAGACGGAGGGGGGGGGGGTGTACTTCATATTCATGCATGGCCGTAGTCGTAGGGGGGGGCGTACTTATTTGTTGCTTGCCTTAGTCATTTGACCATTGACCACGCGTCCCTTTCGAGACGGAGGGGGGGGGGTGGTCGTGTTGGTACGTGGAAGGGTCGTAGTGCTGCTGGTGGTTGTACGGGTGGGGGCCGCTGTTGTTGTTGCTGTTATTGGTGTTGGTTTGTAGTTGTTTGTAAAGCGGTGGTGGTGGTTGGTGTCTCAAAAGCCGATGCGTGGTCAATGGCTTCAAAATGACTAGGACAAAGCAACCAAATGAGGACGCCCCTCCCCTTCGCCCCCCCCCCTTGCCCCCCCTGCCATTATTGGGTGTTGTATAGGTTATGCTGCGTCGATGTTCAAATCCCTAAGGCAAGCAATAAATGAGTACCCCCGCTACACTCCCCCCCGCCTTCCTCCCCCCTCCCCCCCCTTTCCCCCCTCCTTGTATGGGGTACTATAGGTCGATGCACGGGGAGATGCTTAGACGCAAAGCGGATAGGGACAGGGATCGACAGAAGGTCGAGCAAGATAAGGAGGCTGTCGAAAAGGTACGATAACTTGATACCAGGTAGTACACGGAAACATGATCAGGACCAACTATGCTTGGTAAAAATACTGGTATATATAAGTTTTTGTGTGTACAAATATAGGGTACCCCACTGGCATTATTATAATTTGTGACGTGCATATCATAAAAAATGTTTGGGACACGCTCCCTGCCTTTCACGAGTTTGAGCCTGGCCCCCAAGATTAGCGTGGTCTCGCACTCTGTCGATTGATTCGTGGTTTGTTGCACCGATAAACAACGTAAGAAAGCCCTTTTTTATACGTAAGTTAGTCGAGGACGCGCACCCTGCCCGAGGTAAGATTTTGAGTCTCTGGCCCAAATTTTAGCGTGCTGCTGTACTGATTGGTGCAAAGATTGATCCAAAGATGGATCCAAATAATGATCCAAAGAATGATCCAAAGAATGATCCAAACATTGATCCATCGATGAGCAATACCAGGTACAAGAAAACCCTTTTTTATGCTGAGATTAGTCGAGGACGCGCACCCTGCCCAAGGTAAACTTTCGAGCCTCTGGCCCAAACTTTTAGCGTGCTGCTGTACTGATTGGTCCAAAGATTGATCCAAAGATTGATCCAAAGAATGGTCCAAATAATGATCCAAAGAATGATCCACGGATGAGCATTATCAGGTGTACAAGGAAGCCCTTTTTTATACCGAAATTAGTCGAGGACGCGCACCCTACCCAAAGTAAGATTTTGAGCCTCTCGCCCAAAGTTATGCGTAAGGCTGTATCGATTGATCCAAAGAATGATCCTAATATTGATCCAAAGATTGACCCACCGATAAACAATACCAGGGTGCAAGAAAACTATTATTAAATATGAAAATTAGGGTAGGATGCACCCTACCTAAAGTAAGAATTTGACGTCTTGCCTAAAATGAAGCGCATTCTGTATGGGTTGATTATCCGATTGATCCAAAGGTTTACCCAAAGATTGATCTAAAGATTGATCCACCGATAAAAATAAAATACCAAGTGCATGAACATATTTCTCAGTACGGAAGCTGGGGTAGAGTGCACCCTGCCTAACGTCAGAATTTGACGCCTGACCTTTAATTAAGCGCACTCTCTGTGGATTGATTATCCGACTGATCCCAAGATTGATGCTCCGATTGATCCAAAGACTGATGCTCCGATTAATCTAAAGATTGATCCATCCATTGATCCATCGAAAAACAATACCAGATACACGAAAACTATTTTTTAGTACGGAAATTAGGGTATATTTAGGATGCACCCTGCCCAACGTCAGAATTTGAACCTCTGGCCCAAAATTAAGCGCACTCCATATGGATTGATTATCCGATTGACCCATTGATAATCCGATTGATCCAAATATCGATTATCCGATTGGTCCACCGATGAACAATACCAGGTACAAGGAAACCCTTTTTATATGCGGAAATTAGGGTATATAGGATGCACCCTGCCTAAAGTCAGAATTTGACCCTCTGGCCGGAAATTAAGCGCACTCTGTCGATTGATTCTCCGATTGATCCGAAGATTGGTCCAAATATTGGTCCGTTGATTGACCCGCCGATTGATCCGTCGATTGATCCGTCGATTGATCCACCGACATAGTCAAGAAAAGCCTTTGATATACTGAAATCGGGGTAGGAGGCGCGCCCTGCTTAACGTAAGAATTTGAGCTTCTGGCCCAAACATTATGAGAGGTTATGAGATTGACCCAAAGATTGATTGCTGAGATTTGACCCAAAGATCGATGCGTCGATTGACTCACCGCTACACCATTCAAGGACACCCTTTGTTGTACTGAAGTTAGTGTATGACGCACCGTGCCTAACGCAACGTAAAAGAGAATTTGAGATTCTGGCCCGAAAATAAGCGTATTCTATGATACGTATCAATTGATTGTCCGACTGATCCAACGATTGATCCCCCGATTTTTCCACCGATCGATCCGTAGATTGTTCCACCGACAAACAATACCAGGTACAATAGAACCCTTTTTTTATACTGAAGTTAGTCTTGGACGCTGGCGGGTGCTACGATCAAAGATGTCAGGACACGGCACTTTCAGCCCTTGACTGACGGCAATTTTCCTTTTTTAATCCTTGACTGACGCCAAACTACTAGGTTTCAGTGTTGGAACACTCGGATCCCGACCCTTGACCGATGCTCGTTTTCCCTTGACTGACCGTCTCCTGACATCTTTGTAGCAGAGGTAGAGGTATACCTTTTTTTGGCTAAAACGTTTTTTTGAATGACGGGGCTCCTTAACCCAAAGTCGTCACGATTTTGTTTTGTGCTGCAGCAAAGTTTTTTTTTTTGTCACACTCAGGTCATGGGATTGTTCATCTCAGGGTGAAACTTGTGTGCTTTCCTCCAAAATCAATTTGGTGCATCCGAGTGTATGCGCGGATCTGAATCCCAGATACCCCACTACCCCCCCCCCCTCTATATTGGAGGGAAGAAACCGGACCGTTGTGATCCCAGAAAACAATAAGTCAAGTTTTTTTTTAATTAGCCCCCCCCCCCACCGTCTCCGCCCGATGATATATTTATAGGTTGGGTTGGCGTCGGTTGGCAACGACGCTGTAAAACACGCCACTCGCTGCGTGAGCTAGACAACCAGGGTGCCGTTTTTTTTTGTTATTTTTTTTGGCGGTCACCAAAGCTGGCGGTCGAGTAGATCATTTGTGCGGGGTGGAGAACCTTTGTTCCGCACAAGGGGAATGGTCGTATCACGTAGTGTTAATATGGTAAGGCGTCCGCGAGGCAGTTACATAGTAAAACCCATTGCTGTCTCCGGAAGTGGCCACACCAGAAATTAAATTAACTCATTGAAGCTGTCGTCCATATGCAAGTCCGCCTCAGAGGCGGTTCTTAGCAGGATGCAGCTCACCCTCCATGCGACTCGCCCAATACCTCACGGCGTTTCGCGCTTGGTGCAAGCAATGTCTGCCTGGTTGGTGAAAACCCAACGCGCTCCGTCCCGGCATTGTAGGGATGCGAGGGTCTATGGTCATATGACTACGGCCGTGCACAACATGAGTACACCCCCCCCCCCCATATTATGATATATTTATAGGTTGGGTTGGCGTCGGTTGGCAACGACGCTGTAAAACACGCCACTCGCTGCGTGAGCTAGACAACCAGGGTGCCGTTTTTTTTTGTTATTTTTTTTGGCGGTCACCAAAGCTGGCGGTCGAGTAGATCATTTGTGCGGGGTGGAGAACCTTTGCTCCGCACAAGGGGAATGGTCGTATCACGTAGTGTTAATATGGTAAGGCTCCGGAGGCAGTTACATAGTAAAACCCATTGCTGTCTCCGGAAGTGGCCACACCAGAAATTAAATTAACTCATTGAAGCTGTCGTCCATATGCAAGTCCGCCTCAGAGGCGGTTCTTAGCAGGATGCAGCTCACCCTCCATGCGACTCGCCCAATACCTCACGGCGTTTCGCGCTTGGTGCAAGCAATGTCTGCCTGGTTGGTGAAAACCCAACGCGCTCCGTCCCGGCATTGTAGGGATGCGAGGGTCTATGGTCATATGACTACGGCCGTGCACAACATGAGTACACCCCCCCCCCCCCCCCCACCAGCGAAACAAAAATAGGGGGGTCTCTAAAACCAAGTTAAAAAAGGGAACAAAAAACGGGGAAAAAAAATGGTTTTCGCTCATTTCGTCCTGTGATCACAGCGATCCGATTTGTTTTTCATTCTGACCTTCCTACGGGTGTGGTGTCGTTTTCTCTTTTTTTTTTTGTGCGCCCCTGGTCAAGCCCTGGTGCATTTCTATATACCGTAGATGCGTCCGCAACCTAAGGTAAGAGTTTGAGGCCCTGGCCAAAAATTAAGGGTACTGACTGCTGTGGTATCGATTGGTTGTCCGTTGGATCCAAAGATCGATCCGGCGATTGTTCCACCTAATAAACAATTACGGTAGACTCACCGCCGTGCCTAACGCAAGAATTTGAGCCTGGTCCACAGAACAGGAAAGCAACTGTTTTTAATGCTGAAGTTAGTGTTCGACGCGCCCTGGTTAACGTTAAAAAAAAAGTTGAGTCTGGCCCGAAAAGTAAAGAGGTTCTCAAGCGATGCAGCTTACTAGCTGCTGTCTCGATTGATCCCCCGATTGGTCCGTCGATTGTTCCGCCGATAGATCAAACGATCGACTTACTGTTTCAATATTGTTGATTATATATATCATATATGCGTCAGTAGGTGCCTTCTAGCGGCAAGTGTCAAGCAAGAAGAGGGCAACTAACATTAGATTCATCACACGGATGGACCGGGCGGTAGGCTTGTCTATGTATCAAATCTGTTTTTTTTTTCCCTTCCCCCCCAAAAATTACCTACTTTATCACACGGGTGATACATACATCACACGGGTGATAATATATATATCACACCCCCTGGGGGAAATTTCCTAGCCGGGTTTCCCGAAAGCAAAAGGAGGCGGGGGGGGGGGGGGGGGGGAGGGACAAACACAATCAAAACGGTGGCTTTCCTGGGGGGAAAATCTCGTCGAGATGATATTTCCATACACGCATCGCATGGCGTTTGTTTGCACCTTCCCCTTTTCAGTCGTGGTCCCTCAATAGTGCCGGCATGTGCCATGCCAGCCTGAAAACACACCGGCCGGCACTAAAACTGCGGCAACCGGCACTACTCCGGATTGGGAAATTCATTTTTTTTTTAATGAGTTATTATACGTAGAGCTCCTCAAAGTGACCATAACGCCCTCAGAAATAAAATATGGGTGCACCTCTACCTCAAGGTAGCTCTATTACGGGAGGGGGGGGGGGGGGGGGGGGGGGGGGGGGGGGGGGGGTGGGGGTGTACTCATGTTGTGCACGGCCGTAGTCATATGACCATAGACCCTCGCATCCCTACAATGCCGGGACGGAGCGCGTTGGGTTTTCACCAACCAGGCAGACATTGCTTGCACCAAGCGCGAAACGCCGTGAGGTATTGGGCGAGTCGCATGGAGGGTGAGCTGCATCCTGCTAAGAACCGCCTCTGAGGCGGACTTGCATATGGACGACAGCTTCAATGAGTTAATTTAATTTCTGGTGTGGCCACTTCCGGAGACAGCAATGGGTTTTACTATGTAACTGCCTCGCGGACGCCTTACCATATTAACACTGCGTGATGCGACCATTCCCCTTGTGCGGAACAAAGGTTCTCCACCCCGCACAAATGATCTACTCGACCGCCAGCTTTGGTGACCGCTAAAAAAATAACAAAAAAAAACGGCACCCTGGTTGTCTAGCTCACGCAGCGAGTGGCGTGTTTTACAGCCTCGTTGCCAAAACACGCCACTCGCTGCGTGAGCTAGACAACCAGGGTGAGGGGGGGGGGGGGGGCATAGTAAATACGCCCGCTTACGGTAGGGGTATACAGTCGATACCCCTATTTAAGAAAGGTGTGGTACATACAGGCCGAAAACAGCTCTCTTAACTAGCGTTCTCTCATATCCACAGTGAGAAATATATAGGTTCAAAATACTGTAGACGGGTCCAGCCGATTCGGTCTCTCTCAACTGTACTATTCTCTTGTATAGGGTGCCCTCTCTTACGTCGGGTTACCCACTGTATAGCACTTTTCGGCTGTTTTTTTTCTGAATGACCTATTAAAGGCTCCTTAACCCAAAATTGTTTGCAAACTTTTGTATCCTATACTTAGACCATGGTATTGTTCATCGGATCATCGGATAATCAATCGTAGCACCTTCATTGTCCACTAAAACCAGTATTTTTTTCTTGCTATTGGTATAGAGCTCCTCAAGCGACCACCCTCAGAAGGCAGAATGTTGCACTTCTATATACCGTAGCATGCGTGTGTACAGGAGAGACCTGCGGTACGCACAAGGACCCATATATTTACCTCTTTTTTCTGCCAATATTCATGGTCCTATTTAGGGCCCGTTTTAACGAAGAAGAAAAAAAAATCAATTTGGAAAAAATAAAATTCAAATTCGCTTTTCATTGGTCAACACACGCACCAGCACCAAAGATATCTAATCTTTGGTGCTGGTGCGTGTGTTGACGTAATCTTTGGTGCTGGTGCGTGTGTTGACCAATGAAAAGCGAATTTGAATTTTATTTTTTCCAAATTGAACTTATTTTATATTCGTTAGTTCGGTCCCTTAGGGCCCATATTAACGAGTATAATATGGCACACATGTAAAATTTATTTAATATGATATGCGGTGTATTGTTATTCTTCAATTTTATTGGTACATAATTATTTATTTTCTGAATTCAGGGAGACGAAATAAATTCAATTTGGAAAAAGAAAAAGAAAAAATCGCTTTTCATTGGTCAACACACGCACCAGCACCAAAGATTAGGATCTTGGGGCATAAAATTTGATGCTGGTGCGTGTGTTGACCAATGAAAAGCGTATTTGATTTTTTTTTTCCAAATTGATTTTTTTTCTTCTTCGTTAAAACGGGCCCTTACTACTGTGGTCCCCGGTAATAACGAAATTATTCGAAGTCAATGCTTCGGAGTGAGAGACATTGAGCCCCTCACATGAGGAGCTCCGAAAAGCAAGCCGCCACCCTTCTGAGGTCAGCATTATTGCTCGTAAAGCAGGTGTCTCATCATATAGTATACAGCAGTACGTACATATCCCTATTTAAGAGCGTCACGTGACAAGCCAAAACAAGCTCTCTTAACTACACATTGATGATCTTATCTGTAGTGGGCAATATCTAGCTTTTAGTATAGGGAGGACATGCCGATTTGGCCGCTCTTAAATCCCGATTGCTCTTATTATTTTGGGCGTTCTTAAATCGGGGTGCCCACTGTATAATGGGAACACAAGATCAACACAGGGATAAAATAAGGAATTTCCTGGAAAAGGAAAATTTCCAGGAAATTTAACCTCTAGAAATAAGCGGTAAGCCAACAACTTGGTCGATTCCTAGAGGTGTAAGTGGGCAGGAATATCACGACTAATAACTAGTCGGTAGATGCCGTTAGCCGACTAACTGGTTTTGAAGTCAGCCGAGTGAAAGCGAGCCAAATCAGCCGAGGGGGGGGGGGGTGGGGGCGCCTATAACTGAAACGAAAAAACGTTTCCCGCAGTCAGCAATCCTTCCTGCCAACATGGACACCCAATAATAAGTCAACCGACACTATAGAGGGACCACTACTGATATACCTGGTACTGGTATTGGTAATGTTAATGTTACACGACTATTAATAGGCCTAGCTTGGACGAAATTATCGATATTCTATACAAAACCCTCTCATTATTTTTTCGTTCCGAGAAATTTCCTTATATAAAGACGGTCAGAGTTATATAGGGTTTTTGATGGTTGGATTGTGCTATAACCTGTTTAGGCCGTCAGGAAAGATGACTTGGAATTCGAGATTTTTTCTTCAAGTTTTATCTTGGAATTAGTGTGCAGCACTAGAAGGGATATATATATATATATGGTTCAATGTCGTCCTCGAAGGCAGGGCCTCCAATCTTGGATTGCGAATACAACCGCGTAACATTCCTTGCTTGAGCGTGGCAGAGTAGGCAGTAGCCCTGGCTGTCGTTGAAAACGGTGACTTAACCCATTCAGAACTGAAAAAAATGTAACACACTAATTCTAAGTAGTTTGTCCCCAAATTCGGGGGACCAGTTCTTGAGGGGTTAAAGAAAGTATGCGATGAACACGAAGTGTCCGTACACCTCGCCCACATAAAAAAGCCCTACCATCAAACGGGAAACCCCGCCAGCTCCTCAGTTCGAGAAACTATTACGGGGTGGGCTAATGTAGTAAATGGGGGACCTATGATACACCCAAAACCCTAAATATTTACCTATTTTTACCAACAATATTTGGTCCTATTTACTATGGTCCTGCGTAATAGTATGACCCTAACCGCCACATCAACCATCGTGTATATGATACCACAAGCAAAATAGAGACGCCAGGAGAAAGTTCGAGTGCCAACACGAAACAAAAAAATCGAAGCAAAAACCCAAATTCGCAAGTATGAATGAAAAGTAGTGGAACGATTGTAAACTCTGGGATCTATGATGTGATCGTATATTTAGAAACGCGATCGACACAAGGAGAAGTTTCTGCGAGCGACGGTAATAACCTGTGCTGTCTGTTGGATCGAAATCACGACGAAAGTGAACATGTTTAGTTTTCTCGATGGTGGCACATGTGTTTAGTTTATCGTGCATATGATACCAGTAAGAAGTATGATACGTACCAGTATGTAGCATGATACCAAGGTATAGTATGATATACCAGATACCAGTATGTACTTCGGGTTCCACTTTTATTTCAGTATACCTTTTTTTTGTGTAAGTTAGCCTGTGACCACGGGAATCGACCGTGTCAAGTGTTGGATTAGTACGGACAGATGGAGGTACTGGATAGAGAGACCGGCACGGTTTTTAATGTGAAGACAACAACAACTGCTGTAGTATGTATGATACCAATGTGTATGTGCCGGTAGCATGATACCGGTAACGATACCTACCACTATGTAGTATGATACCACTTTAACGTACCGGTAGTATGAACCAGTACCAGGTATGTATTACGGGGTGGGCTAATGATGCCATAGTAAATAGAACCTACGGTATACACAAAAACCTATATGTTTCCCCTATTTTTACTAACAATATTTGGTCCTATTTACAATGATCCTCCGTAAAATATATGATATAAAACCAGTATGTACGAGTAGTCTCGAATCGTACACACTTAAGTTAACATATACTTGTATATGAACAACTTGTTTGAAAAAGGCGTCCAACAAAAGAGAAGAGACGCCAAGAGAAAACTCGCTTGACCAAATACTACTGTGGAGACTATCACGCTCGCACAGATTCTAAAAAATAACTGTCAAACCATTTGTAACTTTTTCGTGCGTCGGACGTGCCGTCGATTAACTTCCACTGGATGATCTAGATCTTTCAAGGCAAATGGTCTGTATGCTCTGCTATATCATCGGTATCATCTGTATGATATGTATGATATATGTATGATATGTGCGGTCTGTATGATCTGTATGATTTAGCTCAAGTTGCCGGGTGGGAGCCGTATAATCTGCATGATCTGTAGGACACGTTTCCTGGGTTGGATTTGTGCTGTACAGATCGTTCACAAACTCTCACAACGACACGTGAGGAACTAGATTATCTATTACGGGGGATCATAGTTTTTTTTTTTTTTTTTTTTTTTCCATCCCATTTATTATCTTCGCACTTCTGTCCCTCTCCCTCCATAGTCGTAACTCAGATCCGGGGTCACAAAGCGGGCTCCTTCTCCCTCCTCCCCACTGCGGTTCGTGCCTTGATTTTTATCGCGCAGAGGATTCAGTATTCCCAACGCTCGTCGATTTTCTTCGAGTTTTGCTAACTCACGCTCTCGCGCTTTCCGCTAGTCAAGATATGTTTTTGCGAGAAAAAGTTCCCACGAGCATGCACTCGGGCAGGCTCGAACTCACGACCTTGACTCTAACAGGGACGAGATTCACCGGTCATTCCACCGGGGACGCAATAAGACCAAATGTTGGCAGTAAAATGAGGTAAATGTCTAGTTTTTTGTTTGTACCGTACGTCCTTATTTACTATGGTCCCCCGTATCATGATCTGTGCGAGGTGTAAAAAAAGTATAACCGCTAGAAGTTCGTACGTAACGTTCTAAGGATCTTTTTTTCAGGCGACGGTTGCCAAATATTTCAACATTCGTCAAGACCGCAAGATCTTTTTTCAGGCAACGGTTGAGAAAGGTTTTTTAACATTCGTCAAAACCGCAAGATCTTTATTTCAGGCGACGGTTGAGGAATATTAAGATTTTTAACATTCGTCAAAACCGCAAAGTTACAAAGTTGTACATATATTAACTTGAGTACCAACTATATACTACATCGTTAGTCGCATACCTGCTATGCCATATTTAGATTTGATAATTGAAAAGTCGGTCTTATCAGCAAAGTCATTCGTAAGGGGGGCTGCATTCTTGGTACAGTTTTGTCAAGTATGGAATAATAATAAAGGGGATATAGAACAAGCCCGCCCGGTGGACCACGCAGCTTGTAAGGTTAAGGGTCGACCACTTACGAGTACATTAGTGGGTACCTCGATTTAAGAGCACCCAAGATAAGAGCATTCGGTATTTAAGAGCGGTCAAAGCGGCATGCCCCGCCGATACCAAAAGCTATATATTACCCACTACAGATAAAGTCACTGTGTAGTTAAGAGCGATTTGTTCGGCTTAAGTCACGGGGCGCTCTTAACTGGGGGTATGTACGTACCCACTGTAACCCGTGGTGCCGAAAAGCCACTTGATAATAGACTCATACTTAGGTTTACAAGTGGGTGCCTCGATTCAAGAGCGCCCCAAGATAAGAGCACTCGGGATTTGAATAGCGGTCAAATCGGCATGCCCCGCCTATACATTAAAAGCTATATATTGCCCACTACAGATAAAAGCAACAATGTGTAGTTAAGAGCGCTTGTTTTGGCCTGCCACGGGACGCTCTTAAATCGGGGTATGTAGGTACCCACTGTAACCCGTGGTGGCGTAAAGCCACTTGATAATAGACTCATACTTAGTATTACAAGTGGGTGCCTCGATTTAAGAGCACCCAAGGTAAGGGCCTTCGGGATTTAAGAGCGGTCAAATCGGCATGCCCCGCCGATACTACGTGAAAGCCATATATTGCCCACTACAGATAAGAGCAATGTGCAGTTAAGAGCGCTTGGTTTGGCTTAAGTCACGGGACGCTCATAAATAGGGGCACCCACTCACTGTACGCAGCAGTAGTGCAACGCTATAAGGATTCATTGGTCGAACTCAAACGATGTACGTATACGGCTCCGGAGAACTTGCACGTACGTGCGAGTCTAACGAATCTGCACGTACATTCAATACGGTTATATGTATAGCAGGAGTTGTTGTAGATATGTATGGCCTACATGGGTACCAAATGGGATCGAGGTGCCAGGTGGGCCTCCGGCGGCTCCTGCGGAGGGCTGATTATATTTCTGCACCTTGTGGGTGGGAGCAGGGTGCCAAATGGGATCAGATCCGGGTGGGATCAGGTCCGGGTGGGAGCAAGGGTAAAGATGGCGCAAAAGTAAGTGCAGTTCTAACAGCCCACAGCGCGTACGTGCAATTATACGGCTGGTGGTATAATACATACCTGAAGTTTTTTGTTTTTTTTGTAGCGATTTTATCAAACAAGTTGCAAAATCGCCCCCCTACAGTCAGTAGATTGCATAATTTCAAAGTGTCCCCAAAGGTAGGATTTTGTCATTTTTTAATTTATTGTCCGCAGGCCAGCACGGGCAGTATTCATGCGGATATTACGGGAGACCATGCGTGTGTGTGTTCTTCACATTAAACCTTCCTTTCTACCCGTCGACATCCAGCACACCCGGTGTCCGTGCCGATTCTTCATCCTAAAAAGGTACCAGTTCTGTGGTCACAAAACTACGAAACAGAGATACTACGCTCAGTGCAGTAAGCAGAGCAGACAATGCAATGCCATATACGACAGGTAAGACCTACCCTGTTAGCAATCCAGGACATGTACAATACAGTAACTATGTAGGACCCATTACGTACACAATAACCTACTGCTGTATATAAATATTACAGTTTTTTTGCTAAGCATATATGGTCCTGGTTACTATTAATATTAGTATTAATAGTATGTTCCCCCGCAATAGATACGGGTTCACGAAGTTATTGGACATCATGGTTGATGCACACTGTGAACGAGACGAACATGACTTCCCCTGCATACATTGGTTGATTGGGTCGGGGGTACGACGTAGTGTGTGTATGTATTATCCGTCCTTTCTACCCGTCGACATCCAGCACCAGTGTCCGTGCCAGAGAGGTGTGATACCAAAACTGCATGTGGTCATTAGACTATGCACGACACGTCGGAGAAACTACGTTGGTATGCAGTAAGCAGAGTAGACAACGCAATAAATATGCCCGTGTCATTATACTGCGTGGCCTGTAGTGCTGGTATAATGTGGTCACGAAACTATGTGCGAGACGTCAGAGAAACTACAGTATTATGCGGTAAGCAGAGTAGACAATGCAATAAATATGCCCCATGTCATCATACCACTCTGTCCCGGACTATAGCACCATAATTATTGAATATTAATATGAAAATATTGCTTATATTTCGGGACAAAGTGGTACTGGGTAGCCTGTACGTAGTACTGCTGTAGGTATACCTGCATCGTACACAGTGACGCTCAGCCATTGCGTCGAGTAATAAGCGGCGAACCGTTTTGTAGGGTTAGCCTTGGGCTTCACACCTTCAGTGCTGCTGTCGTTAGGTTATATTCGTATCGTTCACAGCGACGCTCAACCATTGTGTCGAAGAATGAGTGGTGAACTGCTCTCAGCGGGGCGGATGAGAGGTGTCGCTTGAACTGTCACGGGTCACGGGTTCATACATATGGATGACGATATGTTGCAACAAGAAGTACTGCTACTAGATCGTACGTATTCGTGTCCATAGTATTACTACTGTAGTACATGCCGCTTTTCGGGCGAGGGGTGATATATATTTATTGTTTGTAACATTTGCAAAATCGAAAAATTACAGGAGTGAAAAATCGAAAAACAAAAAAGTGCTTCGTAAATTGCAGAATCGCACCATGAAAGACAAGGTGTGACCATTTTTTATCCGCGAGCCAGCGGTGAGAGATTTGTTACTTGGGCTTTCACGAATGTGCGTGCTGTACGTACAAAGAAGTACCGCGACAAGATTGTATGTTCATATCATACGTAGTATCGTTTTTCGGGCGGCATTGATATTTGTTTTAACATTTGCAAAGTCGAAAAATTACGAAGTTTGCGAAATCGAAAAGTTGTCAAAGTGTAGAATCGCACCATGAAAGTCGATCAAGGTGGGACCACTATTTATCCGTCGCCCAGCGTTGAGAGATATTGGACAAATGTGCATGTTGCAAAAAATAAGTGTCGCTACAAGTTATTATGTACATAAGCAGTACCTGGTATCGTTTTTCGGACGGCGTTGATATTTGCTTTAACATTTGCAAAGTAGGAAAATTACAAAATTTGCGAAATCGAAAACTTGCAAAATTGCTGAATCGCACCATGAAAGTCAAGGTGGGACCACTGTTTGTCCGTAGCCCAGCGTCGAGAGATTTTGTTGTCTGAACTGTCACGATTGTGCATGTTGCCAAAAGAAGTATTGCTACAAGTTAATTTGTACGTAATTAGTACCACTCTGATCCGATATATAAGGACGGTTCATATGTCAACATTTAATAGAAATGATCCCTATAGTTCCCGTCAGAGTGGTATCGTTTTTCGGACGACGTTAATATTATTTGTTTTAACATTTGCAAAGTCGAAAAATTACAAATTTGGCGAATTCCGAAAATTGCCAAATCGCAGAATCGCATAATGCGTTGTGAGATGACGCATGCGACGAGGTGGAGGTGGCACCATATTTTCCTTCTGAGGATGGTCACTTGAGGAGCTCTGTACCTGCAGTAGTCTAAAAGCTCTTTCGGAGGGAAATAAAAGAGCTACCTATTATACGTACTCGTACTCGCTAAACAATCCCATGGCATAAGGATACACTAAAAAAAATGATCAACACAATATTATCATTCCGATGGTTTTCGGCTAGTATAGTAACCCATTCAGCACTGAAAAACATACCACACTACAGTAGTTCCAAGTAGTTTGTCCCCAAATACGTTGGACCAGTTCTTAAGGACTGAAAAAAAATGTCTCACACTAATTCCAAGAAGTTTGTCCCCAAATCCGTGCGACCAGTTCTTAAGGGCCCCCTCCCCCGTCATTCCGAAAACGTTTCAGCCAAAAAAAGGTATACCTCTACCTCTATCGTATGTACAGCAGTAGCACGCGTCAGATTTGTTGTCTGAAACTGTCACTATTTTTTTTCTATGTTGTAATAACAAGAAGTACTGCTACAAGTTCGTACTTACGCTCAGGGGGTTCTTTTGTGGGCGACTTGGACATATATGCGTGTGAACAAAAAATCGCAAAATTAAGAAATTGCGTGCGATGGGTTCCAAGATGGAATCGTTTTTTTTTCGTCCACGGGCCGGCGCGTACTGCTGTGCAGAGTTTGTTGTTTAAACTTTCGAAAAATGTTTAGTACGGCTGCTACTACTGCTACTACTGCTACCGTTACTACTGTTGGGAATTGGCTGTTACAAGTGCTACACGCTATTACTACTAGCTGTCACGAATTGATTATTAGAGTTCTCACTCCTACTACTCCTACTGCTATACTATTACGACTGCTATTGTTAGTGCTCTCGCTGTTTTGTTACTGTTCTTGCTGTGCAGAGTTTGTTGTTTGAACTTTCTAAAATTGATTAGTACGGCTGCTACTACTGCTACTACTGTTACCGTTGCTTCTGTCACGAATCGACTATTATAACTGCTACTCCTACTGCCACTATAACTGCTACATAGCTGTCACGAATTGATCATTACAGCTCTTACTCCTACTACTGCTGCTGCTATACTATGACGACTGTTATTGTTACTGCCGTTGCTGTTTTATTGCGGTTACTGCTGCTGCACCTACTGTAATACCACTATTACTACCACGACATCAGTGTGCTACTGCTGCTACTACTACTGCTACTACTACGACAGTGTCCATAATAGTAGGAGTAGAAACGGTGCTCCGTCTCGAAAGGGATGCGTGGTCAACGGACAAATTATTAAGACAAGCAACAAGTGAGTACCCCCCCCATGCATGAAAAGGAAGTACACCCCCCTCACGTAGTGTGTATATGGTAAGGCACCCGCGAGGCAGTTACATAGTGCTGCCATTGCTGTCTCAGAAAGTGGCCACACCAGAAATTAAAGTAACTCATTGAAGCCGTCATCCATATGCAAGTCCGCCTCAGAGGCGGTTCTTAGCAGAATGCAGCTCACCCTCCATGCGACTCGCCCAACACCTCACGGCGCTTCGCGCTTGGTGCAAGCAATGTCTGCCTGGTTGGTGAAAACCCAACGTGCTCCGTCCCGGCATTGTAGGGATGCGAGGGTCTATGGTCATACGACTACGGCCGTGCACGACATGAGTACCCCCCCCCCTATGCACACAATGAACCCCCTCCCGCCCTTCGCTCATACAGTGAATACCCGCCCCGCCCCATTATAACATGAATGGCATTATGTTTATATATTATGAATACCCGACTCGCCCAGCACCTCACGGCGCTTCGCGCTTGGTGCTACAGCAATGCCTGCCGGGTCGGTGAAAACCCCCGACATGCTCCTTCCCGGCATCGTAGGGATGCGAGGGTATATGGTCAGACGACTACGTCCATGCATGAAAATGAAGTACACCCACCCCCCCCCCCCTCCGTCTCGAAAGGGATGCGTGGTCAATGGTCGAATGACTAAGACAAGCAACAAATGAGTACGCCCCCCCCCCCATGTGCATGCTCATAACGTAAATTTCGTTTTTATGTTGTTGATACATAGGCGCGAGCTGAGGACGATTTGGATGACGAGACGATTCGAAGGAGAAGACAGGCCGACGGAACCCCGGTCACCGCAGCATCTTTCGCGGCGTGGCAGGTAAGATATACGATACATTTCGTTTGCTTTGTCGTCCATGAATTTACCTTGGGACGGACGCCAAACTGCTACCAGTGTCGGGTTCAGTGTACTGGCATCTTGGTGCAGCCAGTACATACTGTACTGGCTGAAGCTACCACGGCCCAGCCCTAGCTACGAGTACCAGTATGTCCTTCAATATAAGGAGCTTCTGTATTTTGACTACTACTGCTGTACCAGTCTGTTTCTATACCCAAGGTTCTGTGTGTATACGCCGCTGTCGAACGCGTCGCTTGCTTGCTGGGCACGCGCGTGGCTTTGGCATGAGTCGCGGAGGAAGAGCAGTAGATAATGTACACCATCACCAAATACCAAACACACACAAGTAGGCCAGTACCTGTCGTCAAAGGCCCACCATAAACACCTCACAGGAGTGAGCCGTCCCTTTCCGTCGCGCTCCACCCTCACGTATATACGGACAGTATCTCATCATCATCGAAGTCCGGGTCGTATCTCATTATCATCATCGACTGCCCCCGCAGGGAGCAGCATCCACGCCTAGGCATCCAGTATCACCTCAGATCATAATGCCTCGCCACACAATATAAAACCCCAATCTCCGTAGACCAGTACGAAAGCCCCAGATATTCGGAAACCAGTATCGAGCAACCGCATACCACAAACAGCCCCCCTATTCGGTGCGCGATACGAAAGGTCCCGAACAACTTATCACCAATTGCCAGGTAACACGATAAATCCCAAAGTTCACAATAACTAATTGCCAAGGCAAAATGACAACCCCAAATTCCATCCTTCATCATTGCTAAGGTAGAACAGCAATTCCAAATCCCAAATTCGACCCTAAATAATTGCTAACGTAAAACGGCAATCCCGATACCAAATATCTCAATCTCGATTCCAGTATTTATCTCCGCTACACTATAGCGAGACAGTAGCTACGGGACGGGGAAAATCCAAAAAACGCGAGAAAGCTGGTAAAACCTTCAAACATAATCAAACACCGTCGCCACATAGATACCGTACCGCCCGATAACATCGGCCCTCCTGTTGTGTACTCTGTGAGAGAAGAACAGGACGTCTCTGATATAGAACATCTTAAACCGAATTATGGCAGCTCCCCTGCCAGGCTTCGCTCAGAAGTATACAAGAAGACAGCAATCCGCATCTGAACGCATCTGAACCCAAAAGAACTACGTATAGGTATCCTAAATCGGTTCCCCTGTACGTTGTGCGCAATTAACCAATAGCCAAAGCGTACGGCACGATTCATCAAGACCATCGGCATACTCCACTGAAGTATTAGCCTTGCTCGGCGTATGGGTACCTCCCAACACTTTCTCTCTATTTTCTGAAAAACTCCTGAAGTCGAACGTTAATTCTTCAAGTACATTCCAAAAACATCCCATGAATACCGGAAACTCCTATTAATACTAGTATCCCACAAAACCACATGCCCCCCCGGAAAAACAAACAAGCGAATGAAATCACGACAAGTTCATCACAGAGTCACGGTTAACTCGAAACATCTCAGCGCGCAACGGTTTGATTAGCAAGTCCGGCATGGTGCTCTGCCGGCCGTACGTGTTAATCTCAAACTACCCGTTAGACACACCCTCCAGACATCTGCGTCCTAGACTCCAACCATACACAGGCACCAGCGCGCATAACTGCTCCACCAGAGACAGACCTCCGGTCAGTAGCCTTGCATGCATAGTCCGCATCTATGTATGATATAACTCCAACTGGGCTCCACCATCTGCGGTGGAAAGTCTCCGTCGCAGTACCGAGTACAGCTACTATCTCCCCCCTGGTCGGTAGACGAACTGTAGTACTGGAAGGACTAGCGGAGGATATGGCTCTTGTTTTGGAGGATTTTGGGAGGAGATTTGGAGGTGCCGGGCAGCAGCAGCGGCAGTATAGAAGCGCTGGGCAGCAGCATCATCAGCATCAGCAACGGCAGTTTGGAGGTGCCGGGCAGTCGCAGCAGCAACAGTACGACTCTGGTGGACAACAGCAGCGGCGGGAGTATGGAGGCGCCGAGCAGCACCAGCAGCACTGGGGTGAAGGCGAGTGTTACCAGCAGCAGCAGCAGCAGCAAAAGCAGAAATCGAGGGGCATTGGTTGGGCGCGTAGCACCGGGAATGGGTGGTACCAGCCGGAGTCCCCTCCGCCTCCAGGAGCATCAATGGGTGGGTTCTACACGCACGCGCGATGTGGTGCTCGAGTGCATAAGGGCACGGTTTGCTTTGCATCGAACAGTGTATGCGACGGTTTTAGGCTAGAAAACCATCGCATACACCGTTCGGTGCAAAGCAGATCGCGCCCTTGTGCCCTCCAGCACCACACCGCGCGCACGTGTAAAACTTATCCATGGGTGTTTCTTGAGGTAGAGGGGACTCCGGCTGGTACCACCCACTTCCGGTGCTACGAGCCCAGCCAATGCCCCCCGGTGTCTGCTGGTGCTGACGTCGCTGCTGCTGCTTCTGCTGCTTCTGCTGCTGCTGTAACACTCACTCTAAAACCATCGCATACACTGTTCGGTGCAAAGCAAATCGCGCCCTTGTGCCCTCGAGCACCACACCGTGCCCACATGTAAAACCCATCCATTGATGCTCCTGGAGGCGGAGGGGACCCCGGCTGGTACCACCCACTTCCGGTGCTACGAGCCCAACCAATGCCCCCCGGTTTCTGCTGGTGCTGATGCCGCTGCTGGTGCTGCTTCTGCTGCGGTTGCTGCTGTTGCTGGTGATACTGGCTTGACCCCAGTGCTGCTGCTGCTGCGCGGCGCCTCCATACTGCTGCCGGTGCTGTTGTCCACCAAAGTCATACAGTTGCTGCTGCGGCTGCCTGGCACCTCCAAACTGCCGGTGCTGATGCTGCTGCTGCCCAGCGCCTCTATACTGCCGCTGCTGCTGCTGCCCGGCATCTCCAAATCTCCTCCCAATATCCTCCAAGCCAAGAGTCATCTCCTCAGCCAGTCCTTCCAGTACTACCCTCCTCTAACACATTGTAACGCTTCAGCGACCTCCGGGCCCGGAGCAGATCGATCATCGTGTTTGTAATACGCCACTGACTGTCGAACGCGTCGCTTGCTGGCACGCGTGGCTATACCATGAGTCGTGGAGGAAGAGCAGTAGATAATGTACACCACCACCAAATACCAAACACACACAAGTAGAGGCCAGTACCTGTCGTCAAAGGTCCCACCATAAACCCCCCACAGAAGGAGCGCAGTACCTTGCGGTCACGCTCCACCCTCACGTATATACGGACAGTATCTTATCATCAAAAGTCCGGGTCGTATCTCACTATCATCATCGACTACCCCCGCAGGGAGCAGCATCCACGCCGAGGCATCCAAGTATCATCTCAGATCATAATGCCTCGCCACACAGTATAGAGCCCTAATCTCCGTAGACCAGTACGAAACCCCTAGATATCCGGAAACCGGTATCGAGCAACCGCATACCACGAACAGGTTCCCCTTCGGGATGATTGTTGTTGGCTTCAAATCCCGGGGGGGGGTGTCGAAATATGTAAAAGGGGAACGCAGGAGGCGTTTTGCTTCTCATAGGGGCTGCTCGTACGCAGTCCCCGGGCAAGAACGAAGAAACTACGACATAAAAGGCTCGTGAAAACTCAAGGAAAAAAAAAAGTGCGAGTAGCCACCGGGCAAGTAAGCCAATGAGCAAGTAACTCAGACCAGCCCTTGTATATAGTTGCGTGTAGTTTTATGATTAACGAAGAAACACGTCGGCTGTGAATGCTCCCGACCGGTCGATATTAAGCTTTTGCTAGCTGCGTGGTGTTACTCCATTTTAGCTTTAGGTACTTGCCTCGCGATTAACTACTGGCCGGCGACTCCCCTGGATGCTACCAGGGTCGACAAGACGATATTACTTGTAGGCACGATGGCTCAATTGATTAAGTCCCTCTATTTTTGCTCTGTTTGCGGTCCAATGGATTTTCACATTAACGGACGCCAAACGACTACCAGTATACGCCCCTACGTGTAAGGAGCCTTTGTATTTTGGACTACTACCAGTATATCCCTGAACTATTTTTCATTATTTGTTTTCCGAGTTCGCGCACACGAAACTTATCATTTTATTATTTCGCACTGGAATTAGAGTTCCTTATTTATTTTCCGACTTCGGGCACATGTTCTTCAAGACCAAATCTAATACCAGGTAGACTATAGAAATTAAAATATTTATTATTTTGTACCAAAATTAGAGTCAATTAGTTATTTTCTGAATTCGGGGAGACGAAATCGTCCGTTTTTTTGTTTTTGTATTTGTGACCATGCACTATTTTTCGTTTTTTTTTTGTCTTAAGGCCACGGGATTTTTCATCGGGTACGTATATATATCAAGGGTATGCGCGGATCTGAATCCCAGATACCCCACTACCCCCCCCCCCTATTTTGGGGGGAAGAACAAGTCGGGAGAGGTGGGAGAATAATAGCGGGAGAAGGAAGAGAAGGAGTAGGAGGGGTAGGGCCCCGGCGGGGAGGGGGGGGTGAGGGAGGCGCAGCTGGGGGCGCAGGCCGGTAGACGCGATCCGCGTGGCGGCAGCGCGCACCGGGCGCTTCCGGGCCACGTCGCGGGAAGCAAGGGACCCCAGTGGGGGGACGCGAGGGGGGGGGGGGGGTTCGTGCATTAACCAACAATAACAAGGACAGCAAGCCCACAATAACCCACCACCACTAAACTACCACTACCACTACCCAACAACAAGCGACAAGATACAGCAACCAAAAAGGAAGAATCGGGACTCGAGCACGAACAAGAAACAGCAAGAACAATGAGACCAACAAGAACATAACAAAAAAAAACAACAACACACAACGCTTTACCTCAATCTCCCCTATATACCTCCGCACGAGTGGTGACACTGGTTGTATCTTCATCCTTCCGCCGACGGCCAATTCATTGACGAGAGTCCGCCCAAAACCGCCTTGCCCCCCCTCATCTCCAACTCGACGCCGACCTAGGCATTGGGTGGAAACCAAACAGTTTACCACCCGGGAAACGAGTTTGTTTAAGAAAGAGGTGGTTCATGGGGAAAACAAAAACGTGATGCACGGGGCGACGCATAGTATTGAGATATTGGAGTTCGCATCTCCTCTGGGAAGAAGCACGACACTTTCTTTTTTATTTTGTCATGCATGTTTATGGTTGGTTGCTTGATTTTGATTTGCTTATATTATGTTTACTTTTTATTATTTTTTCCTTTTCGCTTTTTTCTTTTTTCTTTTCTCTTTTTTCTCTTGTCATGCACCTGGATGCTAGCGTAGTAGCAGGGTAGGTCTTGCCTGTCGTATATGGCATTGCATTGTCTGCTCTGCTTACTGCACTGAGGTAGTATCTCTGTGTCGTAGTTTTGTGACCACAATGGTACCTTTTTAGGTTGAAGAATCGGCACGGACACTGGGTGTGCTGGATGTCGACGGGTAGAAAGGAAGGTTTTATGTGAAGAACACACACACACATAGTAAATAGGACCAACCATTGTAAAAATAGGTAAGTACTCGTATATAGTTTTTGTCTGTATATACGGTAGGTTTGATGACGATGATGATCGTGTGTTTTCATTTCCTGTTATAGGACCAATTATTGTTTGTAAAAATAGGTAAATGTATAGTTTTTTGTTTGCGCGGTAGGTTCTGTTTACTATGTGTGTGTTCTTCACATTAAACCTTCCTTTCTACCCGTCGACATCCAGCACACCCAGTGTCCGTGCCGATTCTTCATCCTAAAAAGGTACCAGTTCTGTGGTCACAAAACTACGACACAGAGATACTACGCTCAGTGCAGTAAGCAGAGCAGACAATGCAATGCCATATACGACAGGCAAGACCTACCCTGGTAGCAATCCAGGTGCATGCAAGAGAAAAAAGAGAAAAAAAAATAGAAAAAAAGCGAAAAGGAAAAAATAATAAAAAACTAAACATACTGAAGCAAATCGACAATCAAGCAACCAAACAAAAGCATGACAAAATAAAAGAAAGAAAGTGTCGTGCTTCTCCCAGAGGAGATGCAACATCCAATATCAAACTATGGTCCCCCGTGATACGGTTTTTGTTTTCCCATGAACACCTCTTTTTACCGTTTTCCGTGGTGTACTGTTTTGGTTTTCCACCAATGCCAGGCGGCGTTCGAGTTGGAGATGAGGGGGGGCAAGGCGGTTTTGGCGGACGCTGTGTTCAAGAAGCCGTCGGGGAAGGAGATGTTCCTGTGTCACCTCGTGGCGGAGGAGGAGGAGGCAGGGGCCGACGATGGTAAGCGTTGTTGTGTGTGTTTTTTGTTTTTTTTTTGTTGTTCTTGTTGGTCTCTGTTGTTCTTGCTGTTCTTGTTCGAGCTCGAGTGCCGATTCTTCCTTGTTGGTGCTGTACTTGTCGCTGTTGTTGGTAGTGGTAGTGGTAGTGGTATTGGCGCTGTCTTTGTTATTGTTGTTAAGCACGACCCCCCCCCCCACCCCCCCTCCCCCCCCGTCCCTTGCTTCCCCTACCCTCCCTCCTCCTTCCTCCTCCCCTATATTTCTCCCACCCCCCGCTTGCCCCCCCCCCGCTGACGAATAGGCGATGTTTTGGTGGGAGACGAAGGAGCGTTTTTGGACGAGGAGGAGGATGACGACGAAGAATACCCGGACGATATAAGCGACGAGGACGAGGATGAGGAAGAAGCTGGTGCATGAAGTGGTTTTGAGTTTTGGCGAAATAAACTTGTTTGACAAAAAAAAAAGTGGTTGATTCAACTGGCTGTATTGACCGGTTAGTTTTTTGCTGACATTAAACTGGTTGGTTAAAGTGGCTAATTGCTCTGTGTTTTTTTTTTTGTGTGTTTCGAGCGAAACAATTGGTTAGTTCAACTGGCAAAATACCCGGTTTGTTTTTTCTGCCAAAAAAATTGGTTTGGTTTAACTGGCTACGTACCCGGTTAATTAAAATGACAAATAACTGGTTTGTTTTAACTGGTGAAATGTCGTATCTGTTTTTGCTGGCGAAAAACTAAAAAAAAACTGGTTAACAAAAAAACTGGTTGGTTTCACTGGCTAAATACCCGGTTTGTTTCTTCTGGCGAAACAAAATGGTTGGCTTAACTGGCTACATACCCGGTTAATTTAACTGGCAAATAACTGGTTGCTTTATACAAAAAAACTGGTTGGTTTAACTGACTAAAATCCCGGTTTGTTAACTGGCGAAAAACTGATTGGTTTAGTTGGCAAATTTCCCGGTTCTTTTTACTGGAAAATGCCTGGTTAATTTGCTGGCGAAAAACTGGATAATTCAACCGGCTAAATACCCGGTTAGTTTAACTGGCTATATGCCCAGTTTAGTTGAGCTGGCTACACACCCGAGTAGTTTAACTGACTATAAACTGGTAAAGTTATCCGGCAATATATTCACTCGTTTGGTTTACCTGGCGAAAAACTGATTCGTCTAGCTGAAACAATCGGGTGAATACTGGTGAAGTTAGCCTGAGGAGCTGGATCGTAACTGGTTTAGATTGGCGAAATATACTGGTCAGAAACTGGTTCGAAATTAACTGGTTAAAAACTGGTGCGTGTAACTGGCCAAGTACCCGGTTATTATAACGGGAAAACATACTGGTTTACTGGTTTTTACATGCAGCACTCGAGTAAATACTGGTGAAGTCACCCGAAGAAGCTGGGGGGAAACTGTTTGAGCTTAACCGAGAGGACTGGTTAGAAATTGGTTTAGGTTCTTGGCCGATAAAGCTGGGTACAAACTGGTTAAGTTTTTCGAAATATACCGGGTAAAAAATGGTTGGGTTTGCGGAATCGAAAAGGCGGCTTTTTTCCCTTACCGTGGGGAAAAGAGTTTAGCTTTGATTTTGCCTTTGATTTGCCTTTGCTATGCCTTTGGTTTTCCTGGCTTAGCTTTGCTTTGATTTGCCTTCGCCTTGCCTATTATGGTTTGCTTTGCTTTGCTTCGCTTGGTCTAGCTTCGCGTGACCTTGCCTTGCCTTGCCTTGCCTTGCCTTGCCTTGCCCTGTTTTTCTCCGCTTTGCTTTGCTTGGGACTCTCGCTTGTTGAGTCTTGAAGGTGTTTTTTTTACTGGCAGGCGTTTTTCGGATTGCGTCCATTTTGTTCGACTCGATTGGGGGTTATGGCGATGGCAAGGCGTTCATTTCGTGGGCTCTGAATCACTTTTTTTTTCGGTTGGGAAGGTGTTTCTTGATCTTGGGTGGCGTTTTTTTCTTGCTATAGAATACACATTCTCGGGCTTGGCAGGTGTTTCTTGAGCTTGGGTGGCGTTTGTTTGTCGGACTTACCATTTTGTTTTGTTGCTTGGATTGGCAGGGCTTTCTTCGGTATTGGAAATGGTTGTCGAGTCGTGGAAGAAGTTCCCTCGCGCGGAAACCGTTTTCTGCGGCTTGTAGAATGTTTTTTTTACTTGTTGGGTGCGTTTCGTGAACTTGGCAAGGAGGCGTTTATCGAAGCATGGGCAGGCGTTTCATGACTGTTGGAAAGGGGTTTCTTACAGTAACCCAGCAGGCATTTTTTGACGGCGGGCATTTCTTTCTCGTATATACCCTGGGGGTGGTGGTGAAGTTTTCTGGCATAGCAGGCGTTTCTTGACCCTGGGTTTGGAAGGCGTGTTGGGTACACCTGGTATGGCGTTTCATAGACCTTGGGGGTTGGGATGAGGTTTCTGGGCAAGTGATATGTATGTTTCGTGAACTCGTTGTGGGCGTTTCATATAGACCTTGGGGGTTTGGGCAAAAGGTATTCGGGCATTGGAGGCGTGCTTTCTCAATGGGTTCGAAAGAAAAGGCGTTTCGTTGGCTTGGAAAGCGATTCTTGGGCTGCTTGAAAAGGGGTTTCTTATAGTAACTTTGCAGGCGTTTCTCGACGAAAAATACCAGGAAAGGGTTTTCCCTGGTCTCGAAAGGAAGGATGGGAGGAGTGTGTGTTTTGTCTTCTGTTTGAAAAAGGGTTTCTTACAGTAACCTTGCAGGCGTTTCTTGACGAAAAATCCCAGGAAAGGGTTTTCCTTGGTCTCGGAAGGAAGGAAGGGTGGGAGGAGGGTGTGTGTTTTGTCTTCGCATCAACCTTATTGGGGGGCTTCAAATAAAAAAAAATGACAAAAAAAATGGACGGTTTCAGCAAGCAACGACCACTTCTGCGTGATTGGCGGATCACATACACCACTCTGTCCCAAAATATAAGTTATTTTTATGTTCATATTCGGTACAAATGGTGCTTATATTTACGGACAGAGTGGTACATACGTATGTGTCCGAGTTACATCGCAAGGACGCGTAAGGCACCGGCGGCGACGGCGGAAGATGATCCCACCCGTATATACGTACTGCGGGGGTGTGGCGTCTCTGGGGACCACCACCCACCCAACCCACCCTCTGGCATGTATCGACATGGGTTTACTACTGATTTGATGCGCAGTATAGGCATGCGCAAGTTCTTACTACTACTACTACGTGGACCGCAACCTATATAACCGCGCCACACTGGGAACGAACGTCGCCGACTCAGTAGCCGTAAATCTGCCCGCGCAGGCGAACTTCTCAGACGTGCCCGCATGAAACGATGCTGTTTCTAGTGAGGTAGGGTTTGGTCATGAAGCTGTAAGGCATTCGTTCCCGACGGTGAGCTTATTTTTAGCTTCGGCTAACGGCGGCCACCACCCCGACCCGCAACTCTAACCCTAACCCTAACGGGAGGCATGCCTGGTTGGTGTGCCACCTGATCGTTGTGCTCGGGAAGGCTCTATTTTCAGTGCGGGCACGTCTAAGGAAGTTCGCCTGCGCGGGCAGATTTACGCGTGCCCTCGCCGACTACGAGTATATACGACGCATAAATATATACCAGGTGTATAAGGGCCCGTATTAACGAAGACAGCAAAAATTCAACTTGGAAAAAAAGATTTTCAAATCCGCCTTTCATTGGTCAACACACGCACCAGCACCAAAGATTAGGATCTTGGGGTATAATATTTGGTGCTGGTGCGTGTGTTGACCAGTGAAAAGCGAATTTTGATTTTATTTTTTCCAAATTGGATTTATTTTATACTCGTTAATTCGGGCCCTTAATAAAATAAAAAAAACAGCTGTGAGATCGAGGATCTCGTCGAAGCTCATCCTTGCAAGAGCGGAGTGCGATACTCCCATCGCGCGTACGACGCGTACGATAATATCATGGCACCTCTGTTTGGTTTTCTCTTTCTCTTTTTTGTGTTTCAACTTTGTCCATCCACCTAGTCGAGTGTGTGTGTTTTTTTTTTAGTTTTTAGCGATGCTGGTCTCTCATGCCCCTTTCTCCTGAATTCCGGAGTGTGCTGGTTGTGGTTGTGCCGAGTACGGATGACTCTCGTAGACGGTTGTTGACCCTTATAGGACTGTAGTCCCGTTTTGGGGACAAATTACTTATAATTAGAGTGGATTGTCCCCAAAACGGGTCTGCAGTCCTAAAAGGGTTAACACCAAAAACAGTATCATTGTTTTCGTCGCTACGACGTATGTATCTCGCGGAGGCAAAGGGGCTGCCAGTGGTGGATAATTCAGGGTGATGGGGCGTGGAGGGTAAATGGGAGGGCGTACTCATTTGTTGCTTGCCTTATTCATTTGACCGCTGACCACGCATCCCTTTCGAGACGGAGCACCGTTGCTACTCCTAATAGAGACACCTCCAACACTTGGGGCGCTCATTACGTTGTTTCCATATATTATGGTGGAGGGGGGGGGGGTGTACTCATGTCGTGCACGGCCGCCGTGGTCATATGAGCAGGGCGGGGGGCGTACTCATTTGTTGCTTGCCTTACGTAGTCATTTGACCATTGACCACGCATCCCTTTCGGGGGCGTAGTCATTTGTTGGTTGCCTTACGCGTAGTCATTTGACCATTGACCACACATCCCTTTCGAGACGGAGCACCGTTCCTACTCCTAATAGAGAAACCTCCAACATTTGGGCGCTGATTACGTTGTTTCGATACATTACAAATATTTTTTTTGCTAAGTTTGACTTCGTCTCCACGAACGTTTTTTTTCCAGCCTGTAATTTCGAGTTAATCAAAAAGCTACGAAAAGACCCCGAGTTATAATATGCTTCATTCGATTAGAGAGCCTTCACTGTACCCCAGCCATCATGCGATTGCATTTACATGTGAGTCTTTCTTGTATATTATATTGTATCATATGATACTTGGATCATTTATAGGAGAATGTAAACCATTGGATTAAGGCATAGCATTGTTCGGACGGACGCGGACGCGCAAGACATACTACATATTATTTTCCAAATATATAGCTATCAAAGCCGGTCGCCCCGGTAGTGTAGTGGTCAGCTTCAAAGACTACTACCATTGGTACCCAGGATCGAATCCCACCGTGGTGAGAGATTTTGTCTCTATTTGAAAAAATAAAAAGGAACCAATTGCTGAGAGCGCCTTCGTGGCGTGGGTAGGCGGAGTCCGACGCAAGTCGACGAGGGAAGAAAGTGCTGAAACCTTCTCGCGATAAAAATGCAAGGCAAGAACCGTAGTGGGGGGGGAGGGAGAAGAGCCTACTTTGTGACCCCGGATCTGAGTTACGTCCAGGAAGGAGAGAGAAAGGAAGGGCGAAGATAATAAATGGGGTGGACAAAAAAAAAAAAAAAACTAGTATTTAGAGGACTTCTTCTTGTTCTGTGTATTATTTTATTTTAAAAAAGTAAAAAAAAAAGACAGCTCGGTGTCGATCGAGGATTTGTCGAAACTCATTTGTTGAGTCGCCTTTACCGCAATTCTGAATTATTATATAGGATACAGTATAGAAATCGGGGACTTGGTTGTGGCCCGCGTGTGGTTCCAGTGTTATGAGACCGAATATTGAGAAAAACGCCGAAAACACTACTTTAGACCCTAACCCTAACACCCAACCCCGACCCCGCCCCGACCCTCGATGAGCTTTGTCTCGAAAAAATCAGGCGTTTTGTTTTTTTTGAAAAATTGATCGACCACACTAAAAGGTATATAATAAAATATTCCCCGATTTCCATACTTTATCCTAGATAATAATTCAGTGGTGCGGTAAAGGCTACTGCATCTTTGGGAGAAGAGCTGAGTATGTGATACTCGATCGCGGCGTACTTACGGCGTTTTTACATTAACATACTGTACGTCCACGTAATTATTTTTTTTTGCAACATAACAATGAAAATATCACGATAGTGGGTTTAAGGAGAGCCTGGCCATTCAGAAAATGTACGCTTTCAGCCAAACACGTGCTACAGTACAGTACAGGACACCTAATAAGAAACAGGTAAATAAGAAAGCTAGGCTGATATTTAGAGGAAAACAAGGGGGGGGGGGGTGACAGACCCACACCGATGGCGTAGGGATGGAGCTTGGATGCGGCTTAGGACTTAAGATTAGAACGTAAAAAGTGCATATTGGGAAGAAGGAAGGAGCAAGGACAACAAATGGAGTATTGTGGATACATCTTGGTGGGAAGTAGACATAGAAGGATGTTAGACTTTGCGCATAGGTTTCCTTGGTTTCCGTGTTTTTCTGCTTTCTCTCGGGAATGTTATGAGTGATCAACGTTGAAGCTCATGCTGTACATTGGCGGATGGCAAATATATTAATAATATTGGAATCTGAGTTGATTAAACCAGATTTCAGCGCTCCGAGGCCCGTTGCTCTGCCATAATAATATCCCTATTCATTTGACGAAAAATAACCTTGGGCCGTTTGTCAGATCCACGAACAATTCCGCCGGTTACAAAATGAAACGCCATCATAGTAAACAACAAATATGTCAGGAGACGGTCAGTCAAGGGTAAACGGGCATCGGTCAAGCGTGTGGATCCGAGTGTTCTACACTAAAACCTAGTAGTTTGGCGTCAGTCAAGGATAAAAAAAGCAAATTGCCGTCAGTCAAGGGGTCAAAGTGCCGTCTCCTGGCATCTTTGATAAACAAGCGTATATTCGTATATACTTCGATGTATATAAATATGACGCGCACCGATTTTGGTTGCCTTCCTCTATATGATTGTCTGCTCTGCTTACTGCACTGAGCGTAGTAGTATCTCTGTGTCGTAGTTTTGTGACCACAGAACTGGTAACTTTTTTAGGATGAAGACTCGGCACGGACACTGGGTGTGCTGGATGTCGACGGGTAGAAAGGAAGGTTTAATGTGAAGAACACACACACATATATATGATGTGGAGAAAAACGAGAATACGAAAATACGAAAGTACGAAAACATCGGCAGAATTCTGACAAAATAAGGCGTAACATGGTTAAGTTAAAAAAAAAACAGCTAGAAACTAATGATGTCCAAAGTCACCATGGTTAAAAAGAAGTGTGAGAAGTCACGGCTGAAAGTTTTCAAAATAGCTTCCCGCGCACGATAATATGTTTTTTTTGTACTATTAATAGGTGTGGTGTAATAACTACTGAGCTACGACGTAATAGGGGTAAATGATCGATCAATTACCCAGCCCAAGCCGGTCGCCCCGGTAGAGTAGTCTCCAGCTATTATTATATCATTCATTGGTACCCGAGTTCAAATCCCACCGCGTGGTGAGATACTTTGACTTTATTTATAGAAAATAAACCAATTGCCGAGAGCGCCTTCTTCGTGGCGTGGGTAGGCGGAATCCGACGCAAGTCGACGAGGGAAGAAACTGCGGAAATGTTCTCTCGATAAATGCAAGGCAAGGACCGTAGTGGGGGAGGAGGGAGATAACCCTACTTTGTGACCCCGGATCTGAGTTACGACTAGGAAGGAGAGAGAAAGGAAGGGCGAAGATAATGAAGGGGATGGACAAAAAGAAAACAAAAAAAGTTAATCCTTGTAACACTCTCCCCCCCTCTCTAAACGGCGGGGTATTTGGGACGTCGGTACCGTATACGGCCGTACGTTAACCTACCCGCTTCGTTCCAGTACCTGGTGAACCAGGGAGAAGATTTTTTAGGGACGCACGCGCAACAAGTGTTTCTATAAAAGAAACGTTCGAAGTGGGATTCGAACCCTTATCCTGCAGACGACGCCAAATGTAAGGGCATTACGTACTGAGCTATACAGGTAGGTGTAAATGATCGATCAATTATCCAGCCTAGGGTAATCCTTATAACAATAGGTATATCATACCAGACTTTGGTACCGGAATAGACTACAGGACTCAGTATGCACATCGTATCTACAGTACGAGTATAATAATAGTCTATTTACTACAGTACAGGACACCTAATAAGAAACAGGGAATATGGTCCAGGCTGATTTTCTTATTTGCGAGAGGGTGTTTTCTACATGAAGACTCCGGAATTTCGTATTTTCCTTAAATCTCAGCCTGAATTTCTTATTCGCCTGTTTCTTACTATTTTATCATGCTGTTTGTTTGTATAGTTCACTTGCATCTACGAGTGATTATCTATCTTTGTCTACTTCCCGCCAAGATTTATCTGCAAAAAATACTCTATTTATTTGTTGTCCTTGCTCCCTCCTTCTTCCCAATATGCACTCTTTACGTTCTATTCTTAAGTCCTAAGCCGCATCCAAGCTCCATCCCCACGCCATCGGTCTGTGTGGGTTTGTTACCCCCCCCCCCCCTGCTCCTCCTCGCTTCCTGGCGGTCCCTGAGCTGGAGTTTGAAGCGCGACACCCTCCTCGAAATGGCGACCTGTGTGGTCACCGAGACGATGTGCAACAGGCGTTCTTTCACCACCCCTTTCCTAGCCATTAATGACCCCCCCACGATATTTTTCTTTGTACTTCTCTTTTTTGTCGTTGATTTTTCCGAGTAGAAAACATGAGCGAACGAGATCGGCGCCGGCGGGAGAATAATTATGACCATTGTTGTGATGAACAGCCTCGTTTCATATGCTACGATGAATGATGTAACGGCTTTGACATTATTTACTACTTGTTTGTGTGTGTTCTTAATTCTTAACATCAAACAAACCTTCCTTTCTACCCGTCGACATCCGGCAGCACACCCACAGCAAAGCAGCAGTGTCCGTGCCGATTCTTCATCCTAAAGAGAGGTACCAGTCCTTCCTGTGGTCACAAAACTACTTGGAGGGTAGTACCGAATATGATGTATTAATACCTCCTTTCTTTACGCTGCTGCTTGCTCTACATTCTACCCTTTTAGGACTGCAGTCCCGTTATGGGGACAAACCCCTCTGATTCTAAGTAATGTGTCCCCAAAACGGGACTGCGGTTCTAAAAGGGTTAGGGGGGAGTAGGAGGAGACATCGATCGTGTGCTATTACGGAGGACCACAGTAAACACTAGTAAATAGGACCAAATTTTGTTAGTAAAAATACGTAGATAAATAGGTTTTTCTGTGTACGGAAGGTCCTATTTACCATGGTCCTCCGTAATATTAATACACTACATACAGTACATACAGCAGTCTGTCACACCTCTCGTACCACCACTTTGTCCCGAAATATAAGCAAATTTAAAATATCAACAATAAATTAATGCAGTCCTTATGTTTTGGGACATAGTGATACCAGGCAATCGCACCTACCTCTCGACGGTCTGTCTGAAAGTAGTATAGACTGCTTTGTATGTTTGGAAATATAAGGGCCATTGTAATACATTCATACATACCCAAACGGCCGTTACATTTCCGGTTATATTGGTGGTTCATTTTGTCACCGGTCGTTAGATTATCCCGCCAATACTGAGAGAACAAAAATAGGCAACTATTAATAACTGCGATTCGTTTGACCCAACGACTCGTCCATAATATGATCCATCCATAGCGAGCACATCGAACACGGTGGTGGTAGCAGCTCGGCAGTAAGATAAGAAGTACAGCAGCAGCAGCATGCATTGTATGCGTAGAACAGCAAAGTAGTAGTGTGCGAACGTCTGTAGTGCAGCATACCCTGATTATACGAGCCATCATATACTGCGTGCTGTGTACACATGATAGATACTGGGACTGCACACAGACAGATAGATAAACGATATCAGGGAAAGTACAGAGTTGAAAAAAACCAAGGCTTATCACGGTATTTTGGCGGGACGGTAACGACGGTAACGGCGGGACGGGACGGTTAAACCGTCGTTAAACTGTTCCCGTCGTCCCGTCAAATCCCGTCCCGTCCCGTCCCGCCAACAAATCTCCAACCGTTGAAATTTACCGTCCCGTCCCGTCATCGAAATCTGCCCCGTTGAACTTTACCGTCCCGTCCCGTCAAGAAAATCGCTCCCGTTGAAAATTACCGTCCCGTCCCGTCGAGATAATGTAATTTACCGTCCCGTCCCGTCATGCGCCGTTGTCTTTACCGTCCCGTCCCGCCGACAAAACTTGTCTCTCCCGCCAAGATTCACACCTGCCCGTTGTCTCTTCCCGTCATTCCCACCAAGAATCTACGAATTTGCAAAATTTGTTTTTTCACACTGGTAGTACATTAAAATTAAATCAAAGTGATAAGAATTTACGAATTTACGGAATTACGAAATACGAAAATTCCGAAATATGAAACATCAAAATATCAAAA
>MEHQ01003655.1:182169-205447 GCA_008828725.1 Saccharina japonica
ACAACAACAGTAGTTCTAGATCTTCGAATACAAATCATTTTGCAGCAGGATGAAGGGGGTAGACCCACTGACACACAGACGACACACAGTAGTAGTGCAGTACGTCAATGCAGCATCATCGCTGTGGCCGTCGATCATGGAAAAGTACGGATACGTAATAATATATTATTCAGTGCAGCAGTACTCGTGCTGCACAATAGTGCGTACTCGTACTGCTGTAAGCGCGTCAAACGATTATATCGATACGATTGTGGCTAAGTGTCACTGGGACCCGCGTGCAGAGCAACCCCTCTGCGCGCTGTAACTATTTACTATGGTCCCCCGTAATAGTATGCTATGTACGAGTATCAGTATTGCGAGTGTGTGTGTTTTTAATTCGAAAATTCAAATATGTCAGCTGTCAGCTGTGAGTAAACGACCGATTGAACGCTTGAAACTCAACTTTTTACAATGTTGCTTTTTAGCTTTTTAGTAGGGGGAGACGGGAGACGGGGGTGCCCAGTAGACCACACCTCCATTTTGATTGGTTAAGCGCCTCTCCCCGATTCCACCCTGCGTGCCTAATCCCATTCGGCATTTGGCACCCTACTGCTCCTGCTTAACCCATTCAGAACTCAAAAACAAAATACACACTAATTTCAAGTAGTTTGTTCCCAAATGCGGGGGACTACGCGTAGTTCTTAAGGGGTTAAAGTGGTGTCATACACCAGGAATTTAGAATTTAGGGTGTTTCCGAATAATTTGGTTGAAACCAATTCGGTTCGGTTCGTTGTGGTCTGATTGTTGGGTTAACTCTTACCGGCAGGACGATTCCATGGGTGGGTGGTATATATATATGTATATACACAGCAGTGGGTACCCCGAGTTAAGAGCGCCCAAGATAATAAGAGCATTTCGGGATTTAAGAGCGGTCAAATCGGCATGTCCCCACCTATACTAAAAGCTATATATTGCCCACTACAGCATAAGAGCGATGTGTAGTTTAACCCTTTCGGAACCGTAAAACTTGTGCCACACTGCGTAATTCCAAGCAGTTTGTCTCCAAAAACGCGGGAGGGGGGGGGGTGTACTCATGTTGTGCACGGCCGTAGTCATATGACCATAGACCCTCGCATCCCTACAATGCCGGGACGGAGCGCGTTGGGTTTTCACCAACCAGGCAGACATTGCTTGCACCAAGCGCGAAACGCCGTGAGGTATTGGGCGAGTCGCATGGAGGGTGAGCTGCATCCTGCTAAGAACCGCCTCTGAGGCGGACTTGCATATGGACGACAGCTTCAATGAGTTAATTTAATTTCTGGTGTGGCCACTTCCGGAGACAGCGATGGGTTTTACTATGTAACTGCCTCGCGGAGGGGGCGGTTCTTGACCCCTTAAGAACTGGTCCCACGAATTTGGGGACAAACTACTTGGAATTAGTGGGGGGCATTTTTTTTCAGTTCTGAATCGGTCAAGGGTCAAGGAGCGCTTGTTTTGGCTTGTCACGGGGCGCTCTTATATCGGGGTATGCACCCACTGCTGTACGTATAGGAAACAGGCCGCAAAAAAAAAAAAAAAAAAAAAAAAATGGTTTCAACCAAATTCTTCGCAAACACCCAAGCTAGTATTATATATAAGTATTTAATAATGTATTCAGCCTTCCGCAGGAGCCCCCGGAGGCCGGGGGCGCGAAGCGAGAACCCTACCAATATATGATAATCTGATAAGGGTGTGTGGATTACCCCTTTAATATTTAAGACTGTCAAGTCACTGACGTTGTGAGGACTAAACACTATTACTGTAGAAGAAATTGCAAGCCCCCCCCCTTCGGGGTTGATTTGATCGGGGTTGATTTATGGTTGACCTTTGAAATCCCGCGGGGGGGGGGGGGGGGGGGGGGGGGGGGGGGGGGGGGGGGGGGGCGTACTCAGCTCTTCCGATCCTTGCCTTAGTCATTTGACCATTGACCACGCATCCCTTTCGAGACTGAGGGGGGGGTTCTCTTTTGTTCCTTGCCTTAGTCATTTGACTATTGACCACGCACCCCTTTCGAGATGGAGCACCGCCTTTCCTACTCCTAATAATAGAGACACCTCCAACATTTGGGGCGCTCATTACGTTGTTTCCATATATTTTAAAGAAACTTTTTGCTAATCCTATCCCCTCTTCCTGTTCCGCCGCCTGTGGCCACCATCTATCTCTCCCAAGATAGCGATCGTTTTATATACTAATACTATTACAGGGGGCTATAAGTAAATTAGGACCTACGATACACATCAAAACCTATATGTTTGCCTATTTTTACGAACAATATTTGGTCTTATTTTACTATATGGTCGTCCGTAACATTTCGTGTACCAATTTTCCCGGGGGGGGGGGAGGGTCGCGAGCTGAAAATGGAGAATACGGCAGGCGTTTCGTTCCTTGTATGATACCAGCTCGTGCTCTCGTGCTCGCACGTATGATAGCCACATGGCAAGAACGAAGAACATCAAAACATTTATTGGAAGCTGAACACAAAATAAGTACTGCTGCTGTAGCCACAGGGCAAGTAACCGGGCAAGTTCATAGTTAGGAAGAATAGTTCCATATATACTCATAATTTTAGGGCTGGGCGCTGGCGCAGTAGTATGCACTGGCAGTAGTAATCTACGGATAAACGAAGATGGGGAATGACGGCACGTCACCGAAAAAAACGAGTAGCCGTCACAGCGTACGGCCGCAGTGTCTAGACTAAAACCTAGTAGTTACGTGTATATTGCCACCACGTCACACGGAAAACTGCCGTATTGCCGTCACGTCACATGATAAATCGCCGTCATTCCCCATATTTGCTGATGAACCCGGCCAGTATGCTCGCCAGTAGGTTTGTTATCACGTACCTCCAAGAAACACGCCATGTTATAGTACGGAAATCCACCAAATGCGTTTCGGAAGGAGCGAGGAGAGAGGAGAGACAGCAGTATACAACTGCAGTCCAGTATACTGATGGATTTTGACGGCAGTGTAATCGCTACTGAATGAGCCAGCCAGTGCTCAGCCCTACGTAAGTGTTTTGGTTTCTGTACAGTATTAATAGTACACTACTCATTATGTATAATAGTGCAGTAGCAAAAGGGTTGAAAGGCTGCTGTCCATGGTTTGTAAATACTACTGCTGTCGGAAGTAAACATGTACTCGCGCTCTCAGACCCGCGTGCGGTGCTGCTGGATATACTCTTGTTATCGCTATTGATCTCGCACTTATACGAATGCACTCTCGTCTTACGGAGATCGTTGCCATAATCCGTAGCAGCCCGTGACCACAACAAAGCACAAGAACTCTCTCCGCAAGTGCCATAGGCAGGAAAGCAAGCTAAAACAAGCTCCGACGGAATGCCAGGAATATATGAATACTGTAGTCAACGCCACGACCTTTCAGCAGGTATCATATTGTGTAAGTGCAAGATTGAACGTAGGAAATCTGGGGTTTGTGCAGTGGGATTGAATCTGAACATATACCTGGTACCTGGTATTTTTTCTTTTTTCTTTTTTCCATCCAATTTATCATCTTCTCGCCCGTCTTTTTCTCTCTCTCTGTTAGACGTAACTCAGATCCGGGGTAACTAAGTAGGCTCTTTCTCCTCCCTCCCTCCCTCCCTCCCTCCCCACTAGGGTACGTGCCTTGCATTTTTACCGAGAGCAAATTCCAGCTCAAGGCATGCTTGGTTATTAAAAAAAAACAAAAAAAAAACAGCTGTGAGATCGAGGATTTGGTTGAAACTCATCTTTGCTACGTAGCTGAGTGTGATACTTCGATCGCGCGTGCTTACGGGTTTTATATGTCCTCATGCAGGATGTACATCCCTCATGAGGGGGACACAATCTGAGGTTATATCATAGGGGATACATACCAGTAGAGAGCGTTTTTCTTCGTTTTTCTTTTTTTGTTCACTCTTTTGTCTTATCTTGGCCCCTGCTTCTCGAGCTCATTCCCTTTCGAACTCAGAGTCGGGTTCACTTAGCAGGCACTTTTGGCCGCCGCCCCCCAACCACGGTGGTCGCCTTCGTTTTCATGGCGAGAAGAGCTCAGCGTTTTCTTCCCTCCTTGTCGACTCGCGCCTTTCATACGCTTGCATGCACGGCAGTGCGCATATTACACACACGCTGCTACGGCGCTAACGGCTCTATACCATGGTCGTTTTTTATTGGTCAATCGTTAGATCCCTTGTCGAGATTCGAACTCACGCAATCAACCTTGTAGTGAGTAAGTAGTCACAGACCCACGAGGTTAAAACACATTTATTGGTATATACATATATAAATGTGTTCGTTGAGAAAAGATACCGGTACACCACTGAACCACTCAAAAATCAGTCAGAGATGGCTCGGTGGACATGCTCATTTTTTCTGTGGAACTCCCAAATACCGTCACACAAGTATATTCCCCTGCACCGAGTACATCGAGCATTCTACGAGGAGTTCGTACACGTAAGTACCACTCTGTACCTAAATATAAGAAACGTTTGTATATTAATATTTATTACAAACGGTTCTTACATTTCGGGACATATTGGTAGTCTACTCCGCGTGTACGTACCTAATGGGAGGCGAAAAACGAGAGATTTGGCATTATTCAAACGAGAATGCTGTGCTTTGATATTATATGATATGATGTTACGAGCATCTGATATGTGAGCGAGAGCACGGTGGTGGGCGGTGGATGGCCTCGGGTCGGTACTACCAATTGACGATTCGCCCGTCGGTCCTTGGAGGGTTGTACCCAGATCTTATGGATGAGATCTTGAGATCTTGAGATCTTGGGAGATCTTGATGTCACAGTTTTTCGGTGAGAAGAAACGAATATCTTATGAGACGAACGGTGATACCTCATGTACGATCCTTAAGAAGGTTGATCCTTACGAAGATCTCTGTGAAAAAAAAAGTACATGAAGCTTGCACGAGACCTCTCACCCACAGATAAGTATGATATGATAGGATAGGATATGATGTATGATACAATATAATATGACACGATATTGCATGATATTACATGATATGCATGATATTTTTTATGATATTTCGTACTACTGTATCATGATACATACGCACGTGTTGTACATTATTTCGTATATGTATGATATGATGTGATGGTATATGGTATGATGTGGTATGACATGGTAAGATGTGATGTGGTATGGTATGGTATGGTATGGTAATATGTTATGTGGTATGGTATGGTAAGATGATATGGTAATATGTGATGTGGTATGGTATGGTAAAATGTGATGTGGTATGGTATGGTGAAATGTGATGTGATATCATATCATATAATATAATATCATATCATAATATATCACATCATATCATATCATATCAGGTAGGGCAGCTCCCGCCAGGAACCCGCGCTCTGGCGAATGTTGGCAACGCTCCCCAACAACTGTTTGCGTTGGTGGCAAGCAGAAAGCCCGAGCAAGACCCAACCATTTTGTCACACAATAACTTACGCATACTTTTCGCAAGAGCGAGGCGAGTTTCTATTTTTCGACAGCGCCAAAAAAACAGGGACGCATTTCCAGCCTCGCTTACCCGGATCTCCGTGTTCCGTTCGCCGACCGGATTTTCGCAAAGCCCTTTCGTTAAGGCGGGACAAGGAGATCCGGGCACGCGAGGCCGGACAGAGCCCCTATTTTTCGTCAGTCTTGAACTAGAAACTCGCGTCGGCCTTAACCCTTTCAGAACTGACAAAACACGTATCCCACACTATGTCCAAGAGCTTTCAGAACTGAAAAAAACTTATCCCACACTAATTCCAAGAGCTTTCAGAACTGAAAAAAAAACTTATCCCACACTAATTCCAAGTAGTTTGTCCCCAATAACGCGGGACCGATTCTTAAGGGGTTAACAATGTACGGCCCCACCTTGAAAGTGAGCTGCCCTAATCTGTCGCTTCCGGTTCCGGTTCCGGCACGGACAGGAGCTAGATCACACCCCGCGCAGATCATCGATGCCCACTTGATGATCTACAATAGATTATTCAGGATGAGCTATTTCAGACACCGCGCAGATCGTCGATCCCCGCTTGATGATCTAGGTCATTCAGGATAAGGTATGCGCCTGATGTGTATGGTGTGGATGATGTTGTTGGGTGGTAGCCATGCGAAACTGCATGTATAGATCTACGCAAGCACATGTTTCCTGAGTTGGATGTGTAGGATCCCGGCGGACCCCCCACAATATCTCTTCATAGCGGTATCATAGGTCACATGATCTGCATGATCTTCGTATAGCAGTACCACTTGTTTCCTGAGTTGGATCTGTTCTCGTATACAGGATCCTGCGGGACCTCTCTCATAATTCCTAACGGCGGTTTTTGGATCTATATATATATACGTGGATGATCTACGAGTAGTAGATCGTGATTTTGTTGGACGTGTTCAACTATTTGCAGGCACGAGTCACGTCAGAGATTTTCGTGCCTCGGATAGATTATCTACAGATAGACCATCTACAGATAGATCATCTACAGATAGATATCTACAAAGAGATGATCTACAGATAGATTATCTACAGATAGATAAACTACGGCATTCTAAGGATGCGAGGGTCTATGGTCATACGACTACGGCCATGCATGAATATGAAGTACACCCCCCCCCCCCCCCGACCACCAACCACGCAGTGACCCATGCTGTGATCGTCAAATTTGGATCGTCATTTTTTCCCCCACTGCAGTCCCAAAAAGGAGAAGGGGTATTTTCGGTAGGGCATATATAGTACCAGTACCCGGGGTTTGTTTGGGTGGGTGTACCGACCCTTTACCGAAGTGTCGGGTACTGCACCGGTATCGACTTCGTACCGAAGCTTTACCGAAGTGCCGGGTACCGGTGTCGAGTTCATACGCACCGAATCTCACCGGAGTATTCGGCAGGTGGCTGATACTGAGGCGGTACCGGACCTTACCGGAGCGTTCGGTAGGTTCGTTGATACTGACTGACGCTGTACGGAACCGTACCCGAAAACTTCGGTAGGGACATTTACCGAGCAAAACAAACCCGGGTATGCTTTGGTACGTATATATACCCTACCCAACACGCCCTTCATTCATTACTGTAGGTATTTCGCCGTCGGTGGGGTCCACTAAGGCGGCCCTGATTCCGCGTGACTTTTTATCCACCATCAAACCAAGGGGTTTCCACTCGAAAGGCCGCAGAAAAACGGGAGCGACACTAAAACTACAGTAGCAGTGTCACCTTGAAGTATCTCTCTAGCCCATATAATTACATCTCCCCGGTTTGATGTTCGTGTCAAAGTTTAAACGGGGGATTTTGTATTCCCAACCTGACTGGTGAGTGGTACATTAAATAGTGTCCGGCCTATAATATATAATATATATAAAAAAAAAAAAAAACAGCTGTGAGCTCGAGGATTTCGTCGAATGTACCAGGTACGAGGTTTGTTTGTTTTTCCCTCCCTTTTGAGATCGCTGTAACACATCGTACTTTTCCATTAGATACGAGTATACATCCGTCCGACCCCGCGATAGACGTTGGCGATGAGACACACGTCCGCTGCTGCTGCTGCTGTCTGCGCTACCACCCACCAACACACACACGCACGCAAGCTGACGACAGTTGCAAATATATGCTGCTGTACGAGTTCTTGGGGGACAGCTTCGTACTACAAGCAGTATTACGGAGGACCATACAGTAAAATTGGACCAAATATTGTTGGTAAAAAAGAGGGAAATAAATATATATATATATATAGGTTTTTCTGTGTACTGTAGGTCACCTATTAATATTTACTTTTTACTATTTACTAGGGTGGTCCCCCCGTAATATCTTACATTTTTGTTATTTTGTAGGTTCGAGTCTGTACGAGAGAGCTGAAGAGGTTGAACTTTTTGTTTTCTTCTTTTTTTTTGTTTCGTCATCACGTTTCACTTTCCAGGTCACCTCGTGTGTGTGTGTGTGTTCTTCACATTAAACCTTCCTTTCTACCCGTCGACATCCAGCACACCCAGTGTCCGTGCCGATTCTTCATCCTAAAAAGGTACCAGTTCTGTGGTCACAAAACTACGACACAGAGATACTACACTCAGTGCAGTAAGCAGAGCAGACAATGCAACGCCATATACGACAGGCAAGACCTACCCTGCTAGCAATCCAGGTGCATGCAAGAGAAAAAAAGGGGGGGGGAAAAGAAGAAAACGAGGGTCTGGTGGATGATAAATGGGACCGGCAGAAAAAAAAAAAAAATGGAATATACCAGGCACCAGGCACCAGATACTAGCAGTAACAAATATCCCGCGTTTTTTTTGTCACTGCACGCAATTCGCATTTCATTTCACGTTGTTTCGACGGACAATCACAACTACTTAGACTTAGTATCAACATGTATAATCAGGACAGGCACCGGGGGGTGTACTGATGTGGTTGGGTAGAAAGAACGGGTTTAATGTGAAGACAACACACACATTCAATATTCGTCCGCGGCATGCTTGTCACAATGCACAAGGCACAAGGCTATACTGTATACGTAAGATACATGGTCGTGCGTGCGCGCCTGCTAAAACCGGTGTATTGCTAATATTACGGGGTGGGCTAATGTAGTAAACAGGACCTACGGTACAGACAAAAACCGATATATTTATCCATTTTTACTAACAAAATTTGGTTCTGTTTACTATAGTCCTCCGTAATAGTAGTAGAATAGACAGCGTCCCCGGTGGCCTCGGGTAGGCTGTCCTCCCTCGTGCCTACTAAAATCGATTTCGTGGGGTTCAATCATCACCGAGTGCACACACTGGCCAGGGGCGTCCAGAAAAAAAGAGAAAACGACACACCACACCCCCAGAGGTCGGAATAGAAAACCGTTGCAGCCGTTGTGATCATATGATGAAATAAGAAAATGGAAAAACATATATATCCTTATTTTCATTTTTTTCACTTGGTTTTAGTAACCCCCCCCCTAACGAACAAAAAATTCTGTGAGATGTCGAAAAAAAAAAACTCGACCACCCTCGCACTGGTAGGGACTTTTTCCTGGATAAAAATTGATCCATATATGGCGGAAAGCGGAAGAGCGTGGGTTACATACGTACAGCACGGGACATCTAATAAGAAACAGGCTGATAAGAAAGCCAGGCTGAGATTTGAAGTAACATAAGAAATTCGGGAGTCGTTATCTTGAAATTGGTGTAGAAAGCACCCTCTCTCTCAAATAAGAAACCCAGCCTGGACCATTTTCCCTGTTTCTTATTAGGTGTCCTGTACAGTACTGAAGCAAAAAAAGAAATGCGAATCGACGAGCAGTGGGAATCCTGAACCCTATGCGCGATTAAAATGGAGGCATGTACCGGGGGGGGGGGGGGGGGGGGGGGTACTCATGTCGTGCGCACGACATGAGTACCCCCCCCCCCCCCCCCCCCCCCGGTACATGCCTCCATTTTAATCGCGCATAGGGTTCAGGATTCCCACTGCTCGTCGATTCGCATTTCTTTTTTTGCTTCAGTACTGTACAGGACACCTAATAAGAAACAGGGAAAATGGTCCAGGCTGGGTTTCTTATTTGAGAGAGAGGGTGCTTTCTACACCAATTTCAAGATAACGACTCCCGAATTTCTTATGTTACTTCAAATCTCAGCCTGGCTTTCTTATCAGCCTGTTTCTTATTAGATGTCCCGTGCTGTACGTATGTAACCCACGCTCTTCCGCTTTCCGCCATATATGGATCAATTTTTATCCAGGAAAAAGTCCCTACCAGTGCGAGGGTGGTCGAGTTTTTTTTTTTCGACATCTCACAGAATTTTTTGTTCGTTAGGGGGGGGGTTACTAAAACCAAGTGAAAAAAATGAAAATAAGGATATATATGTTTTTCCATTTTCTTATTTCATCATATGATCACAACGGCTGCAACGGTTTTCTATTCCGACCTCTGGGGGTGTGGTGTGTCGTTTTCTCTTTTTTTCTGGACGCCCCTGGCCAGTGTGTGCACTCGGTGATGATTGAACCCCACGAAATCGATTTTAGTAGGCACGAGGGAGGACAGCCTACCCGAGGCCACCGGGGACGCTGTCTATTCTACTACTATTACGGAGGACTATAGTAAACAGAACCAAATTTTGTTAGTAAAAATGGATAAATATATCGGTTTTTGTCTGTACCGTAGGTCCTGTTTACTACATTAGCCCACCCCGTAATATTAGCAATACACCGGTTTTAGCAGGCGCGCACGCACGACCATGTATCTTACGTATACAGTATAGCCTTGTGCCTTGTGCATTGTGACAAGCATGCCGCGGACGAATATTGAATGTGTGTGTTGTCTTCACATTAAACCCGTTCTTTCTACCCAACCACATCAGTACACCCCCCGGTGCCTGTCCTGATTATACATGTTGATACTAAGTCTAAGTAGTTGTGATTGTCCGTCGAAACAACGTGAAATGAAATGCGAATTGCGTGCAGTGACAAAAAAAACGCGGGATATTTGTTACTGCTAGTATCTGGTGCCTGGTGCCTGGTATATTCCATTTTTTTTTTTTTTCTGCCGGTCCCATTTATCATCCACCAGACCCTCGTTTTCTTCTTTTCCCCCCCCCNACGGCCGTAGTCGTATGATCATAGACCCTCGCATCCCTACAATTTGCCGGGGCGGGGCACGTTGGGGTAACCAGGCAGACATTGCTTGCACCAAGCGCGAAGCGAAACGTGAGGTATTGGGCGAGTCGCATGGAAGGGTGGGCTGCATCCTACTAAGAACCGCTCGTGAGGCGGACTTGCATATGGATGACAGCTTCAATGAGTTTAATTTAATTTCTAGTGTGGCCACTTCCTGAGACAGCAATGGGAGCACAGCTGCCTCGTGGGTGCCTTACCATATACACACTACCGTACATCTTACGAACACGGGACCAGACACCCCCTCCTCCGCCGCTCGTTATCGAAGCAGCTGGTCAGAGGTATAGACAGACGAGCCAGTTCTTGTACCTCGGCGGCATTATCCACGAAGACGCTGACCTCTCACTCGAAATCGAACGACGGATCCGTCTCATGTGGGCGTGCTTCAAACGGTTCGGACCAGAGTTGTACGACATGAAGACGGCTCGACTTAGTCTGAAAATCGCATGTTGAAGGCYGAGGTGATTGAGACCCTGCTATACGGATGTGTGACGTGGASCCTCAGTGCACAACACTTCGCCAGGCTCCGATCGGTAGACCACCAAATCCTCCTGCGTGTCATTGGCTTCAGGCGTCGGCAGCGTGGCGACTATAGGACCCTCTCGTACGCAAAGGTTCTCAAGCAGACACGATGCGAGAGCATCGAAACGACGATCCATAAACGGCGTCTGTTCTTTGCGGGAGCCGTAGCACGGCAACCCAAGGGGCGACTACCCAGTCGGATTATGTTCGGGACCCTGACGGGTGGGGAGGGACGCAGACCGGGCGGACAACCAAAGTCCTGGCAGAAATGCCTTGCTGAAGACCTCAAGGTGTTTCAAGCCTCCAAGGGGTCCACGGCACAGGTCCCGTTGGTGTTTGGAGTAGAGACCGCAGTATGGACCGTTGCAGCAACTAAAGTGGGCAAGTGGCACAGGGGGGTCCTCGAAGCGGCTGAACAGTTCATGATCCGGTGGCACAAGGTAGAGGCGGAACTGAGTAGACAGCGCCACGCATCCGTTGCGGGGGGTGCAAAAGGGAATGGGAAGGGGGGGGGCAACAGTCGTACGGAAACCGCGGCTGATGAGAGCAGGAGGGAAACAGCCGACAGGATAGCAAGGTACCAGGCTGACTAGTAAGTCCCACCTAGACTACCCGTGCCGCGCACCTCTGTAGCCGCTTCGAACGCGGCACTGTTTCTGGTGGTCTTTCTTTCCCTTTGTTTGTTTGTTTGTTTGTTTGTTTGATTTTTTTTCATTTTTCTTTTTTTCATTTTTCTTTTTTGCTTGTTGTATTGCCTGTTGTTGCTTCTCAAGGGGGGCACGACAGCGATGCTACAACCCCTCGCATCATTTGCTTCGTTTACTTTGTTTCACTTATTTATGTTACCGTGATCGCTTTTGCCTTTGTTTCTCCGCCTTCCGTATTTTTCCTAGGACTTTCTTTGGTGGCTTAGCTACGTACGTATTCATTTTGTTTTTGTCATTCCCCGTTCTCTTTCCGGGACTCTCGTGTGTTACACGAGAACGAAACGGAATTGAGTTTGGGAGTGCCACCCCCCCCTCCTCTATTATAATAGTCGTAACTCAGATCCGGGGTAACACGGTAACACAGCAGCAAGTAGGCTCTTCTCCCCCTCTCCCCTCAGTACGGTACGTGCGAAAGTTCCTTGCATTTTGTTTTTCCCCGAGAAGGCTTGAGCATTTCCCCCCCGCTCTCGTTGTCTCGCTTCAAATCTCACGCCTGTCTTCTCCCCGCGCTACTCGTGCGAGTATGATAACAGGCGCGCTCTTCGACAGCAGTTGGTACATATGATACATATGATATCATTTTGAGAAATAAAAAAAAGCTCGAAGGATCGTACGGAGATTTGGAACCCCGACACCAAACGCTTTTTTAGTAGGGCTGGGCACTGGCTGGCTCAGTCAGTAGCGATTTATACTGCCGTCAAAATCAATCAGTATACTGGATTGCAGCAGTATACTGTTCTCTCCTCTCTCTTCTCTCCCTCCGAAACGCATTTGGTGGGTTTCCGTATTGTTTTTACTGCATGTTTCATGGGCGTACGTAAGAAAACACCTACTGGCGAATATACTGCCAGGTCAATCAGTAGATTACTACTGCCAGTACATACTGTGCCAGCGCCCAGCCCTATTTTTTAGTGGTGTTCGAGTTCATTATAATAAAGCCGTTCGACCAGCGGAAAAAATAAATAAATGCACCACCCTAAGGTCCTGACTACTACGGGAGATCATAGTAACCAGAACCCATCCCTCATATAAAACCTATATATTGCAGTATTGTTACTATTAATAAGCAAATTTGGTCCTTATTTTTTTTTATTTTTTTCCCCATCCCATTTATTATCTTCGCCCTTCCTTCCTCTCTCTCTTTCCTAGTCGTAACTCAGATCCGGCGTCACAAAGTAGGCTCCTCTCCCTCCCCCCCCACTACGGTTCGTGCCTTGCATTTTTATCGCGAGAAGACTTCAGCTTTTTCTTCCCTCGTCGACTCGTATCGAATTGTGCTGTTCCCCGGTAACACTAATATTGATGACTATACGTGGCCGAATCAAGCTGTGAATCTTGTCAAGCACAGCGTCCAAGCCGGTCCGATCAACCTAGAGTCTTACCAAGCACAGTAGTTTCCAAGCACTTTCTCACTGCTGCTGCTGCTACAGGGTTCAGGTTAGGGTTCCGGTCGATGGGTCGGCTTAAGGCGCCCAAGCATATAGTAGTAGCAGTAGTATCGTTACAGTGGTATAAAGACGCATGCTACGATAGAGGTGCACAATGTTTTTTCTGAGCTCATCACTTAAGGAGCGTCATACCCCACCGAAAAAATGATTTTGGAGGGAAAAAAAAGTGCTGCCGGATGAGAAATCTCATGACCGCAGTATACTCTGAAACATTATGCGTCACAAAAACGAAAGTCCGACGAATTTGGGTTAAGGAGCCCGATCGTTCAGAAAACGGTTCAGCCAAAAAGTGCCACCTCTACCGTAGCACGCGTCTAAAACAGGTATTACCGGGTGGGCTAATGATGCCATAGTAAATAGGGCCTACGGTACACACAAAAATCTACTATATATTTACGTATTTTTACGAACAATATTTGGTCCTATTTACTAGTGTTTACTATGGCCCTCCGTAATAGTAGGTGCATATATCGCGCTATATTCGCCACCACTATTGCGTGGGACCATAGTAAGCGGGACCACATAGTGTTATTAATAGCAAAAATAGGTAAGTATATAGTTTTTTTTTTGTGCACAGCAGTATGTCCTATTTACTCGTACGTACCTGGTATAGTTTTTTTTTGTGCACAGCAGTATGTCCTATTTACTCGTATGGCCCCCCGCAATCGTGCACATATCTACTGCTGTAGCTAGATACCAGGTACGTATATATTTCCATGAGACCACTGGGCCTACGAGTATTTTCGTGGAGTATTCTGGTGTGATTGTTATGTAAATGTGTAGCATCCTCCGCGTCTGAAGTACAGTAGTTGAAGTCTCCATTCCCAGTTATATGCGGACAGTACAACATATGACGCGAACCAAGAGCTACACATTTTATTTTATTTTTGAACTATTTTTTGTCGTCACTTCTACTTTCCAGTGGGTTTGATACATAACATACCCCGACTTAAGAACGCCCCGTGACAAGCCGAAACAGTCGCTCTTAAACCCTTAACCCTTTTTGAACTGCAAATTTTATCCCACACTAATCCCAAGTAGTTTGTCCCCAAAATCGTGTGACCGGTTCTTAAGCAAATCTTATCCCACACTAATCCCAAGTAGTCTGTCCCCAAAATCGTGGGACCGGTTCTTAAGCAAATCTTATCCCACACTAATCCCAAGTAGTTTGTCCCCAAAATCGTGGGACCGGTTCTTAAGCAAATCTTATCCCACACTAATCCCAAGTAGTTTGTCTCCAAAATCGTGGGACCAGTTCTTGACCCATTCAGAACTGATACCACGATTTTGGGGACAAAGTACTTGGAATTAGTGTGGGACAAGTTTTTTCAGTTCTGGATGGGTTAATTAACTGAATATTGCTCTTACCTGTAGCGGGCAATATATATATATATAGCTTTTAGTGAAGACGGGACAAGCCGTTTTGACCGCTCTTGACTCGAGGTACCTACTGTATACATATGTAGGAACTTTTACCCTCGGCGATGTTTTGGACCAGCCGTAGTGGGCACATGTATCGCCCTTTCTCTTCCCCCCCCCGATACATGCCTCCATTGTTATCTTGCACAGGGTACATACACATACAGCAGTCCCACTGCTCGTCGATTCTCGTTGAATGTTACTACTGCTAACTCACGCTCTCGCGCTTTCCGCTACGAATCTTGATCGATTTTTATGTACGAAAAAGTCCCTACGAGTATGATATGTGCATGTATGCGCACTCAGTGACAATTGAACCCACGGTGTGCTTTACACAAATATTAGGGCTGGGCACTGGCACAGTATGTACTGGCCGTAGTAATCTACTGGCAGTAGTAATCTACTGATTGACCCGACCAGTATGTTCGCCAGTAGTTTTTTCTTACGTACGTCCAAGAAACACGCCGTATTGTAGTACGGAAACCCAATAAATGCGTTCCGGAAGGAGAGAGAAGAAAGGAGAGACAGTATGCTGCTGCAATCCGTACTGATTGATCTTGACGACAGTACAATCGCTACTGACTGAGTCAGCCAGTGCCCAGCCCTAATAAATACTACTTGTAGTACTTACCAGGGCATTCGTTAGTTGTTGCGCTGTTGCGCTGGGGCAAAATTTGGGTCGGAATTGCGGTTTCGCACAACAGGCCCCGGAAGGCGTGTCAGCTTGCAAGCGCAACACGGGTTTCGGGGAGCGCAACATTTTTCGGCGCAGGCAAAACAAATGTTGCGGGTGTTTTTTTCGTCTTTTCACACTAGTTGGGGCCGTTTTTTTAGTTTCACGGGTTTTTGGATCGGCCGTATCATATATATCCTAGGGCAAACAAAAGAGGGATGGCATCTTAAAGGTATAAACAACACCGTGTCGAAAAATCATGTTGGAATTCGTATTATTGAGCGGGGCATAGCCAACCAACCGTTCTGGCAGCGCCTAGGCTGGTCCAGCTCGTACGCATACATCTCGTACAAGATGCCAGAAGTGTAGGCGCAGATTTGCTCGTTCGGATCCTGAGTACCAGAATGTGATAAACCAAAGCGGTTTCGGATTTTGGGTGTTTTTTCTTGTATCGTATATATGTCGTGTCCCTGAATTGCGAAAATAATGAATTCACAAAATTATGGATGTTTTTTTTCCTTGTGTTCGCGTAGATCTGCCCGCGCAGGCGAACTTCCTTAGATGTGCCAGCACTGAAAATAGAAAATAGAGCCTTTCCAAGCACTAACGACCAGGTGGCACACCAACCAGGCATGCCTCTCGTCAGGGTTAGGGTTTAGGGTTTGAGTTCCGGGTCGGGGTGGTGGCCGCCGTTAGCCGAAGCCAAAAATAAGCTCACTGTCGGGAACGAATGAATGCCTTACAGCTTCGTGATAAACCCTATCTCATTAGAAAACAGCATCATTTTATGCGGGCACGTCCGAGAAGTTCGCCTGAGCGGGCAGATTTACGCCTGCTGATGTTTTTTGTCAACTATTTCAGTTAAATCTTCAGAGCCCTATACACACACTTAAGCTTGCAAATATGAGTTTCGACCAAATCCTCGATCTCACGGCTGTTTTTTTTTTTAATTTTATAAATATGCATACTAAGGGCCCGTTTTAACGAAGAAGAAAAAAAAACAATTTGAAAAAAAAAAAATCAAATCCGCTTTTCATTGGTCAACACACGCACCAGCACCAAAGATTAGGATCTTGGGGCATAATACTGGGTGCTGGTACGTGTGTTGACCAATGAAAAGCGAATTTGAATTTTATTTTTTCCGAATTGAATTTATTTTATACTCGTTAATTCGGGCCCTAATAGGGCCCATATGAACGAATATGAAATAAATTCAATTTGAAAAAAAACAAAAAAACAAATCCGCTTTTCATTGGTCAGAACCCGCACCACCACCCAAGATTATACCCCAAGATCCTAATAGTTGGTGCTGGTGCGTGTGTTGACCAATGAAAAGCGAATCTGAATTTTTATTTTTCCAAATTGAATTTATTTTGTACTCGTTAATATGGGCCTACGGCACGTACACGCACAAGCCTACCGGTATATATCTCCCTGTTTTTACTAACAATGTTTGGTCCTATTTACTAGTGTTTACTATGGTCCCCCCCGTGATAGGGTAATCTCACGGTACGAAGCACGACACTACGTATATATAAAGTTTCTGTATGTATCACCTACTGTACCACGTATATGATATTATGTAGTAGGGTACGCTTTGCTTTTGCTACACCGATCAACTGCTGCTGTGTCCAGACTTGTGTATCATGTGCATGTCTTTTTTATTTTATTTTTCCATGTTTAACAAGTTCTTCTATTGACAGCAGGGTTAAGATTGTCTCTGATCTCCTTGCGTTATTTGTACCTGGTATTCTGTTTCATTTCATAATCCGTTTTGTTTTGTTATATTGTCTTTTTGTTCTTACTTTTATGGTACATATGGCTTGTGTCGTTGTATTCTCGTACCCGGTACGTTGCCATTTCACTCTGATGTCCTTGCGCCATTTGTATTCTGTTTCTTTTTATAATTCGTTTTGTTCCGTTGTCTTTTTGTTCTTATTTTTCTGGCATGGGCTTGTGTCGTTGTGTTCTCGTACCCGGTACGTTGGCATTTCACTTGCTTTACCCATTCATTTGCGGTTACTTTGGTTATTTTTGTTGTAGTTTTTCTCTGTCTCACACTCTGTGACGACATAATTTGTATATATGTAGGATTAGGAATCAGGACAGACACTGGGTGTACTGACGTAGTTGGGTAGAAAGAACGGTTTAATGTGAAAATACAACACACACCTTTACATTCCAACTTTTTTTTTCTTTTTTTTGTTTCTAATCTCCCGAACACCACGCGCATGCAGGTAGTTTTTTTTGGGGGGGAAGAAGGGGTTTCCAAGCCCCTCAAGCGGCCTCCGGACATGGCAGGTTTCCGGGAGAGCAGACGAGCCAAAGCCAAGGGCAATAAGAAGGATGTCGTCGCAAAGATACCGGAGGAGGGCAGCGAGGAAACCGAACCCCGAAGCGAGACGGTGATGGACGCGGGAGAGGTCGACGGCACCGCGGGTGAGCGCACTTATATCGCCACTTGGGTCAGTTTATCGCCAGTATACTGGTTGGATCAGTGTATCGCCAGTATCTTGGTTGACCAGTCTATCACTAGTATACTGGTTGGACCAGTCTATCGCCAGTATACTGGCTGTACCAGTATATCGCCAGTATGAAAAAAACAGCGTGTCACCAGTATACTGGCTGGATCAGTGTATCACCAGTATACTGGCTGTACCAGTATATCGCCAGTATGCACAAACGATGTATGTGTAGAAGCGAGCCGTGGACACCGTCGAGGTCGGCAGAACCGCGGGCGATTGTACCGCCAGTATGATACACTGTTTGTACCAGTATATCGCCAGACCAGTATACCGCCAGTATACTGGAACGGTTTGATGTATAGAAAGAAGCGAGACGGTCATGGACCCGGGCGAAGAGTCGACGGAGCCGCGGCTAAGTGTACTGCCGGTATTTCGGTAGTATGTGCCCAGTCCCCCCACCGGCACGCCTCCTGAAAAACATACGGTAGCAGGTAGCAGGTACCTGGTATTTTATTACGGAGGGCCAAAGTAAATAGGACCAAATTTTCAAGGTTGTGTTCTGTAGGGCGCCTACAAAACCATACCCGGGGTATTTACCCGGGTATTAACCCCTTAAGAACTGGTCCCACCATTTCGGGGACAAACTACTTGGAATTAGTGTAGGATATTTTTTTCAGTTATGACTGGGTTAAACTACAAAGAACTTCTGCAAGTTCTGTACCTGTAAGTTCTGTACGACATTTATACCCGTGCCCGGAACTTCTGTGAGTTCTGTACGACATCTATATACCCGTACCCAGATCTTCTGTAAGTTCTGTACACCCCGTGCCACAACACCCGGGGTACGGGTACAACTATTTTATCCCCGCACGGAACTTCTGTGCGTTCTGTGTGCCTGTGTCACGATACCCGGAACTTCTGTAACTTCTGTAACACTCCCATACCCGTACCCTAAATCCACAAACCCTACAGAACAGAACCTTGCAAAAGTTTGTTCGTAAAAATAGGGAAATCTATAGGTTTTTGTGTATACCGTAGGCGAGTGTATGCGCGGATCTGAATCCCAGATACCCCACCCCCCCCTATATTGGAGGGAAGAAACCGGGCCGTTGTGATCCCAGAAAACAATAAGTCATTTTTTTTTTTAATTCCCCCCCCCGCCCCCCCCCCGACCAGCGAAAAAAAAATAGGGGGGGTCTCTAAAACCAAGTAAAAAAAAGGGAACAAAAAACGAAAAAAAAATATTTTTTGCTCATTTCGTCCTGTGATCACAGCGATCCGGTTTGTTTTTCATTCTGACCTTCCTAGGTGTGTCGTGTCGTTTTCTTTTTTTTTTGTGCACCCTTGCCCTATTATATGATATTTACTATGGTCCCCCGTTTATAAGTAATGACGTAGCTGTCGCCAGGCAACTGCGCGAGCGGCGTGCTCGCCTCAATCAGGGGATTTGGTAAAATGTCGGTCAACAGTTTATGTGCGGTGCACGGCGTTTGGTGGGAAGTTTTCGCATTTTAGTACAGTTTTGGGGGAAATCCTGGCGAGGAACGCTAGCAAGATAAGGTTACACACTCGATGTCCGGGAGGAAATGGCATACATAAGCCGTGGTGTAGGTTATGTATTTTCCAAGACGCGATGTAAAACGGGTCCAGGTGCGCGGATGCTGCATCCCGGACGCGAGACTGACGTTCTGATGTAACCGGCACGTTGGTTCGGCCCGGTGGTATATTGATGCCCCTTGCTACCTTTTGGGAGCTATTGGTTGGCTGTTTTACATGGAGCGGGAAGCGCTGGGTGCGTGTCAAGTCTTAGCTGAAAAAAAGGGGGTCCCCCTGTGTTTATGTTTTGGCGTCCGGTCAAAACATCCTCGAAGAAGCCGAATCCAACGGTTCTCTGAGTGGACGGGTATTTGTAGAGCATTGCGTAGGGTACTGTGGGCCATACGTACGACTTTAGGCGGGCACGACACTGAGGTACACGCCACCTCTCGGCAATGCACAAGGCAGGAACGGGATGTGTTGCAGGAGATGAGGAAAATAGACGAATGCGACTTTGGGGAGATGGACGGATGCGACTTCGGAGATTTTTCGTAGCAGAGGGCAGAAGTAAAGTAGGGTACAGGCGAGAAAACGATCGCCATCCTATTAATAGGAGGTAGATTTTGGCTACAAGCGGCGACACAGGAAGGGGATATAAGATAACAGCAGTATTGTAGCAAAAAAAAACTATGCAATATACGGAAACAACGTAATGGGCGCCCAACTGTTGGAGGTGTTTCTATTATTAGTTATTAGGAGTAGGAACGGTGCTCCGTTTCGAAAGGGATGCGTGTGGTCAATGATCAAATTACCAAGGCAAGCAACAAATGAGTACGCCCCCCCCCCAAAATAAGCAACGTGCTCCGTCCCGGCATTATAGGGATGCGAGGGTCTATGGTCATAGGACTACGGCCGTGCACGACATGAGTACACCCCCACCCCCCCCCTTGGTGCTAGCAATGTCTGCCTGGTCGGTGAAAACCCGACATGCTCCGTCCCGGCATTGTAGGGATGCGAGGGTCTATGGTCATACGACCACGGTCATGCATGAAAATGAAGTACACCCCCCCCCCCGCTTCGTCCCGGTATTGTAGGGATGCGAGGGTCTATGGTCATACGACTACGGCCCATGCATGAGAATGGAGTACCCCCCCCCCCTAAAAACCCGACATGCTCCGTTCCGGCATTGTATTGATGCGAGGGTCTATGGTCATATATACGACTACGGCCATGCATGAAAATGAAGTACCCCCCCCCCCTGCTCCGTCTCGAAAGGGATGCGTGGTCAATGGTCAAATGACTAAGCCCCCGCCGACATTTCGACGTCGTCAGACATCCCCGAGGAATACCGAGATTCCCTGGGCAACTTCAAGAGCATGCCCGTGCCGAGACCGATGGGCTCCCTCACCCGGCGAAGCCCGCCCCTCGTGGTCATCGTCGGGGTAGCGGGCTGCGGGAAGTCTCGCCTGGCCAGCGCGCTGATGGGACGGTCCAAGAAATACCGCGCCGTCTTCCGCGTGGGGACGAAGACGGTCGCGCCCAAGCTCGTCGTGGGGGACCGGGTGTCCGTGCTGGACAGCCCGGGGCTGCCGGACCCGTATCCCCGGTACTCGGATACCTACTACGACGACACGGTGACGAAGCTGAGGGGGGTCGGGTACGCGAACGCCGTGCTGATCGTGGTGAACCAGGAGAGGGTGACGCCGACGCTGATCAAGAATTACGGGATTCTGTTCCGAGCGTTCAACAGGCTCCCCTGCGCGAAGATGTTCGTGCTGCGGCGGGACTCGTCCTTCATGGCGCAGAGCATGGCGGACCAGGCGATACACGAGGCGGAGTGCCGGAAGGTGGTGGACAGCATCTTGGAGGCGACGAACCTCAAGAGGTGGAACACGCAGTCGTTTTTCATGTGGACGAACGGGTCCGGGGAGGAGCAGGACAAGCAGGTCGAGTACATAAGGGATCAGGTGAGAGAGAGGGCGGGGGGGGGGGGGGTTGGCAGACTCATGATCAGCCGGCGGAAGGGGTTTTGAAAAAAAAAACAATGGCCTTCTGAGGGCAATATTTTCTGACTCAAGTTGAGCTTAAATGATCAACTTAACTACACCGGTCGGTTAGCATGATACTTTTTACTGTGTATTTTTTGTTTTTGTTTGTGGCGCTATAGTTCGTAGCGCATACGAAGTAGAACTGCACTGTCTCGAAATACATATTTCACTCTAATTCCAAGTGATTTTGTCCCCACATCGGTACTTCAGTCCTAAATGGGTTAAGCCGGGTTGAGAAAAAAAAAATGTTCTTCGAAGTTGGATTTCGGGTGAGCAAAACGAGCTCCTCCTCATGCGAGGAGCTCAGAAAATAAGGCACCACCCCTAGAAGGCATTTGTTCGCAATACTAAAAGGGTTGACGCGAGGAAATCGGATGTTGCCCCTGGTGATGCGGGTGGTGGTGGGGGGGGTGGTGGTGGTGGTGGTGGTTGTGTTGGTGGCGGTGGCGGTGGTGGCGGCGGCGGGGGTGGGGGTGGGTGGGTGGGGGGTGGGGATGGGGTGAGTGTGGTGTGGTGGGTTTGGTGTGTTGGTGTTGGTGTTGGTGTGTGGTGTTGGTGTGTTGTTGGCGGTGGCGTGTGGCTGTGGTGGTGGGTCGTGAGCGTGGGTTTTGCCGTTGGTTGGCAGTTCTTCGTTGTGGTGGTGGTGGTGGTGGTTTTTCCTTGGGTTGGCAGTTGTGTCTGGCTTGTTGGTGTGGTGGTGATTCTGGGTGGATTGTTTGTTGTATGTGGAGGTAGGGGTTCTGTTGGCGGGCGGTGGTGGTGGTGGTGGTGGGGGGGTGGTTCCGTGGGAAGGTGTGGATCAGGGGGGGGTTGGACGTGGGTGGTAGTGGTGGCATTGGAATGTCGAAGGCCGGAAAAGTGTGTGTTGTTTGGGTGGTGGGCCGTTGGAGGTGCGGGTGGTGGTCGTGGTGGTGTGTAGCTATTGGGGGTGGTGGTGTGCGGGTGAGCGGGTATACTACATCGATACTATCGCAAGTACTGCAAATGCATGTGTATGATATAAATAATGAATAGTGTATGAGACCACGTGCGATCTACAAGCGCTCGATCGAGCTCAAAACTGCGACCAGGACGGCATCGGCGGGCGGGCTTCCGGTGTCGGGGCGTACGTAGCGTGCTTGGGGATGAGGGGCCGGAAAAGCGGTCGACTTCGTGGGGAAGCGAAGCGGAGAATGATAAGGAGGGCGATCTGCGGGAAAAATACAAAGTATCAACAGAACATTAACAGTACTTTAATTGATAGAAGAGCGTGCCGAGGCAAACGAGAAGGGACCGATTTTTGTCGGATGTGTTTTTTTAATTTCGGTGCCTCTCCCGGGAGCTTGGGGGACGTCGGCGTCTTGACGGAAGAAGGGGTCGGCGGGTCAAATCTGGTCAGATGTGACCGACCAGATGACTCATAGGAGGAGCTAAGCCAAGTGGAGAGCAGATGGTGAAAATGAGTACGGTGGCCCCGCCCCACGACTACGCCCGGCTGACAGCCCCCCGCTGAACTATCAGCGAATGAACGGCGTGAGGTATTCCCCCCTCGAGTTGGTGAAGATCGGTCGGCGCGACGCGCGAAGCTCAGGGTAGGGGGACGCGACTGCAAGGCTGCAGGACGACCGAAATGCGCCGGCACGCAGCGGACGGACCCACAATGCCGACAGTGCTGGCCAAGAGCTTCCGCTTTGCAAGGCCACGCGACGGGGGGAAGGCCAGAGAAAAAGGCCAAACAGGGCAAGCACTGGAAGGTAAAAGGTCCAAGCCGAATAGCGAACGCCCGAAGCAGCAGGACGAGGGCAAGAAGAAGAACGGTAGTCCGGGACGAATAAGACA
>MEHQ01003655.1:205472-252972 GCA_008828725.1 Saccharina japonica
TAGTTTCCCGGGGACGACAAGAGACAAGGAAAACGAGGCAACGGACGAGGGGAAAGCCGCGAAATCGGGCTGTTCGGTCATGTAGTCGGGGTCTGCCCGAGATTTGGAGGCGGAGTGAGGGAGCGGGACGGGGATGTAACCGTTTTTTTCCCCCCATCGGCTGGTCGGTCGTGAATGGCAGCCCCGCCTTCGGGTTGCTTATAGACGCCGCCGGCCTTTAACAAGGCTAACGGCGGGTTCCGCTTTTCTCGCTGTGTCCGCATGTCCGACCGGGGGGGGGGGGGGTTGGCAGAGGGGGGGGGCTTATCCTCTTTTCTCTCCGTTCCGATCTGCCAGGGGGCCGGGGCGGGCGGCGCGGGGGATCAGGGTTCCCGTTTTTGGCAGTATTGATTTGTGATGCAGCAGGTTGCTGTACCGTGTTGCCAGCCGCTGCTGCCCCCACCCCCGGACCTAGTTTTGAGTGCAAGAGGGGGCGAGGGGGGGGGTACCTTTTTCGGTACCAGCTGTTTTTGGGTGTGAATGATCAGAGGGCACTGATTTTAAAAGAAGCGGCCTGTTCTGCTGGCGAAAAGGAGGAGAGCGAGAGAGGCAAGGCGGGAGAAGGGAGGGGAAGGCTATCTCGTTTTCTGTAGCCTGTTTTTGGTGCGATTAGGCCGCTGGAAACGGGGTGTTTGCCCATCGTAGACCGCGGGATTGTGGCGGAGGGGGGCTTTCCTTTTTTGGGGTAACCTGTTTTTGTGACGACTATCAGGTTGCTTGCTATGAACACAGTCCCCAGCCTCGCCTGTTGGGTTTCGTCTATAGTTGCTGTCAAACGTTGCTGCTGCCCGCGACAGATGTTGGCATTTAGTCTGGAAGGCGCGCGAGGGAGGGAGGGGGGGGGGGGGGGGGGGGGGGGAGGGAGGGGGGGGGGGGTCCGTTATTCTGTAGCTTGTTTCGAAATTATATAAGAATCAGTCTGGTTGCTATACACGTTTTTTTGCGGCCTGCTTTTTTTTTCTTCTTTTTTTTAGTATTATCGGGTTGCTACGTTTTTGGGCAGCCTGTTTAGTATGGTAATCAGGTTGCTTGTGTTTTTGTGGCCTGGTTTGTTTATGTGACCTGTTTGATTATGACCAGGGTGCTCCGTTTATTTATGTAAGCCTGTTGGATTATAGCCAGGGTGCTCCGTTTTTGTAGTTTGTTCAAGTCAGCATCTCTTAGTTACTACGCCAGGATTCCTGTTCATTCGGGATCTCTTTTGAATCAGGATTCCTGGCCAATCAGGATTCTCGTATTCTCAAGATTCCTGTACAATCCGCAGGCCTGTTTAATCATGAGTCTTGGTCATCGGATTCCTACTCAAGCAAGATTCTTGTTCAGTCAGGATACCTGTTTAGTCAGGATTCCTGCTCAACCAGGATTCCTGTTCGATCAGGACTCCTGTTCAATCAGGATTCCTGTTCAATCACGATACTTGTTCTATTGGGACTCCTATTCGATCAGGGGGGCTGTTTAATCAGGATTGCTCTCAAAACAGGAATCCTGTTCAATCCGGATTCCTGTTCAAATCAGGGCAACTGTCTGTTCCTATCAGGATATTAACCTGTTCCTATCAGAGATGGCCTGTTCATCGCACTGCCTGTTCTATCGGGATGCTCCGTCTATGTAAGCTTTTGTGTGTGGACGTTTTTGTGTAATATATAGCCGGGTGTTGCCTGGGGCGAACCGAACCTCTAGCCGGGAGGGGCTCATAGCTATAGCTTTGTGGTGATGGTGGTGGTAGTGATAGTGGTGGTGGTGGTGCGAGCGGTGGTGGTGGTGGTTGTGGTAGACCTCAAGGCTCTACCGGTTTAGGTGTTATCAAGTTTTTTTTTTTATAGAGTTCCCCTTTGGGCGTTGTGTGGCTTGGCCGGTTGGTTTCTACGTGCGGCCATCCATCGTGCTGCTTCTGCTGCTGCTGCTATTGCTGCTGCTATTGCTGCTGCTATTGCTGCTGCTTCGGCTGCTGGTGCTGCGGCTGCTGGTGCTGCGGCTGCTGGTGCTGCGACTGGTGCTGCTACTGGTGCTACTGGTGCTATTGCTGCTGCTGCTAATGCCGCTGCTAAGGTTGCTGCCGCTGCCGCTGCTAATATTGCTACCGTTGCTGCTGCTGCTGCTGCTGCTGCTGCCGCTGCCGCCGCTGCTGCTGCTGCTGCTGCCGCTGCCGCTGCTGCTGCTGCTGCTGCTGCTGCTGCTGCTGCTGCTGCTGCTGCTGCTGCTGCTGCTGCCGCCGCCGCTGCTGTGCATGGCATCGCGCCGCGTCGGCCACGGCTGCTGCTGCTGCTGCTCCCCCCCCTCCCTGCTTTGTCCAAGGACACTTGCAGGTCCCGTTTTTTTTGTGCCTCCGCTTGCTTAGTACTTTCGAAGAAAGAGTCTGGTTTTGGCTCGGTCTTGAACCGCCCCAAGTGCCTCCGTTATGAACCGATTAATGATGTATTGATACACTTGTGTTGGTTGGGGTAATATAATATATAGCAGGTGCAGAGTTCCCCTCTCCCGCCGCGCGTGCGCGCTACGGCAACACGGTTCGTTGCGCTCGGGGTCGTGCCGGGCGAGGGGAAAAGCACCGTCGTCGATAGAGGGGTCTGCGGTCGTCAGGGGGGGGGGGGGGGGGGGCGTCGGGGGGAACATCCCCGGGTTTCCTAGTTGGATATGGATCTTTGGGCGGGTACGTATATAGCATTTATAGGAAACCCGGGGGGCGTTATCCCGCGGGTGTTCCCTGATGACTACAGGTCTTTTTCAGGTCTTTCTCGTAAGGTAGGTCTCTTGACCTACATAGAAACGCTTCGATCAGAGATGTACGTTGGTCATGATGATGCGTGGGTTCTTTGTGGAAAAGCGTGGGAAGTTACACGCCGAGGCGTTGGTTGACGGCAGGGCTTTGGCCGGCGGCGGCATCGGAGCGGCGATAGCGACGGGGTGGCGCAACAGCACCCGTTCCTTCCCCGCGAATGTCCGAGTTTTGGAGTACTTAACAAATGCTGCCGCCCGGACGTTTGTTTTTTATTTTATTTGTTTTTTTTCTTAACAGCATGATGACGTGTTCGGTTTTTATCACCAGTGTATATTAAGTTCAACTATGTGTTAGCTAAAGTCAGGCGCTGTGCCGGTGGGCGAGCGTGTGTGCGTGTGTGCGTGCGTGAGCGAACTGGATCGAACGAATACTACAGGTCGTTACGTTATTCCAGGTACCGTTAAAGATCTTGAGGGCGGCGCTTTAATCGCCCTCCATTTCTCTATCATATATTTTTTCTCTCTCCCTCTCTCTCTCCGCGCTGGCTACGTCCAGGGCAACGAGGCAAAAAACGCCTCTCTGTTAAGTGTTTTTGCTTTGTTTTACGACCGGAAAGCCGCCGATAGACGCCCCTTCTGAAATGTTTGGGGTGTGTGCTTTGGACAGCTTTGGACAGCGAGGATAAGCCCTGGCCTTTAAGGCACGCGGCATGCATGCGAAGGCATAACCAGAAACGCACGCCTAAAGCGTTTTTTTTCAAGGGGCGACGTAAGTCATGCATGCATCAAGTGCCTCAAATGCATTTCGATGCCTTAAATGGCTTACTTGGATAAGGCTAATGTTCACACAAAAACGGCTTAGATCGCCCATTCAGTTTACTTCGGCGGCCATGGACCCCTGTTTTAGATTTTATACTAGTAGGTAAGAATAGGTAGTTCTTACGAAATATCCGCGTTTCTTTGGTGCAAAAAAAGGCACAAGTATACAAAGCACGTGGTCCACGAAATAGCGTCCAAGGCAGCCCTCTGCCGGGAAAGGGGGTTTTGAGGCAAAACTTATGGCGTGCCTTATAGCCATCACATCGTTTCTTTAGGCTATACAGTACGCGACAGATGTTAAGAATCTGATAATTAAGAATTTCAGGCTGAGATTTTGCGAAAATTAAGAATTTACAGCTAAGCAATTGTGCTGAACTCGATGAGGAAATAAGAATTAGCACTTGGGGAATTGCAAGGGATCGGCGGATAAGCGTTTTCCACTTGCACTGCAGTCCAGAAGAATAAGAAACTAGCTGTGCACACACTACTTAAGGCCACATGAGTCTCCCAGCCAAGCTGTCTCTTCTAATTTTAACATCGACCTCACATGTGACGTTTCCTCCAAGATATTTTTGCAAACTTATGGAATATTTTCTCCAAAATAAACCCCGTCCCCTCCTCAAGCATGTAAAGACCTAACTAAGCAACAGTTTGTTTTTTCCCCTTAAACGTTTTTCATGATGGCTGGTAAAATTCGAGACGGAACGGGACGGGACTGTTTCAACATGTTTGCCGGGAAAACAAATGGCGACGGGACGGTAAAACAATGAAAACTATAGTTGTTGTCTGGACGGGATGGAACGTGGCGGGAGGGGACGGTTGGTGCGAATATCCTAGGCGGGACGGGGCGGTACAATACGATGACTTTTGTTTCTCATGACGCGGACGGAGACGGTGAATGTATTTTTTCACGACGGGACGAGCCAGCGTTGTTTATTGGTCGACGGAACGGGACGATACATATTTATTTCTCGGCGAGATGGGATGGTACATTTGTTTTTCTCGTCGTGACGGGATAATCTCGTAAAAAATAATAATTTCAGAGTGCATTAGGTCTAGACGGCCGTCCGTCACAGCCGCCGCCTTCTCGACATATTTGACGGACAGAAGAAGTATCAGTATCAACGGTATATCGAAGGGAAGGAGTGACGGCAATAGCTGGACCGGACGGTTCGGGCTGTTTTCGACGGCTGGGCGGGACGTACTAGAGGCAGGTTTAGTCGACGGGACCGGACGGTAAGAGAAGTGTTTCTCGGCAGCACGGGACGGCAAAGTGCAATGGGAAAATTGTATTGGCGGGACGGGACAGTACGAGTTAACTGTAGGTGACATTGTCGACGAAACGAAACGGCACAGCGGGTTCATTTTGACGACGGTTTTACCATCCTGTCCAGTCGTTACTACCGCTAATACCGTCTCGTCAGTAAAACACGAAAAGCCTTGATTCCCACCCCTTTCCCAGTGATGCGGATGTAACCAGCTCGGCGTATTGCTTGAGCTCGGTGCACCCCTTGCTGCTTGCGCATGTTGTGTCGCTTGTACAGCAAAGGACTGTGTACAGTACTGCGGACATTTGGAATAGAGCATATAAATACCTTGACCTGCGCTGGATTATGTGGCGGACGATTTGCCGTGGTGAGAGTCCGCGGCGATGAATGTATCTCGCGACGCTTTGAAGGACCTTCCGGCGCTTACCGAGTTGAAGGCCGATGGAGGGATCCTTGAGCGACACTTCTTGCCGCCCAATGAGCATGTCATCAACGACCAACGCCGTGTTCATGTCCGTAGCAAGGGAGGACTTGGCATGGCTTTACCCATGCATGGGGTGCTTTGACGGAAGGACACGTCTCAGACGCCGACTATGCTGAAATGTATATCTTACTACAGTAACAACCGTTCAAGAACACATATGAACTGTATATCTTAACAACAACCGCTCAAGAAAAAACAAGTTGTACGTAAGCCTTTGCTGAGCTATAAGGGCGTTTGGAACGCCTTTGGAATATAAGCATTTGGTTTTTAAGAATTTGGCGTTCTGCACCCTTTCGCGAAATAAGAATGTGGACATAAGCATTTCTGCTTTAGTCGGAGAGAAGATAAGACGCGAGCCTCAACCAAAATAGGAGATTCTTATCATCTGTCGCGTACTGTAGACCCCGTTTAGTAGGTGATCACATGCATGCGTATATGCCACCGTTACCAGCTGTCGAGCACATGCGGTTTGCAGTGCCCTGCCGCCCGCCGCCCTCTCTCTATATTCCCTCGCCCCGAACCCCTTCACTTTTTGTTTTAATCTTTCCTCCCCATTCGTGTTGTAGCAGCGTGAGCCCTCGGACCACTCCTGAGACTGGTCCCACCTTTTGCTGTTTTGAGTCCCTTCGAGAGGTTGCCGCAATCAAGCTCCGTAAATCCCCAGTTTGGCCTCGATCTCCAATATCCCAGTTGTTTCAACGGGCAACGAGGCGATACGCAACACGAATACCGACCGTTTGACAGATGGGTGGACCGGTGGTTTGAGCTTGATCTTCCTTCTTTAGGCGGCACTGAAAAGTACCAGGTAATGTGTGCTTTCACGCCCATTGCTTGTTTTCCACAGCATATATATATATGGAGGTTCCCCCCACCGGGAAAACTCCTCCTTACCCCATACGTACTGTTCAGCAGGGAGCTTACGAAAACACGACCATTGCTCATACAAGCAGGCCCTCTCCCCTCAGGGCTGGTTCGGATAGTTATTTTGCTCATCGCACTAAATTCTGGCGCACGGCGCTGCAACACCCCTCCTGCCAGACGCTTAACTATCGCGGGTACAAAACGGGCATTCCGATTATGGCTCCGCAACAGAGTGCGTCCTCAATGTAATGCACGCCCCGTGCTTTCCTCGGCGCCCCGTCGCTTCAACACCCTCCCTGCTCGACGCCTAACTATCGCCGGTGCAAAACGGGCATTCCGGTCATAACCCGGTCACAATGTGCACCTTCCATCTAACGGGTCCCCCGTTTTCCCTCAGCGCCCCATGGCTGCAACACCCCCCTTCCCAGCGCATAACTATCGTCGGTGCAAAAAAACATCGCGGCCACTCCATCTAACGTGTCCCTCGCTCTCCCCCGGCGTCGCGTTACTGCAACACCCCTCCTTCCCGACGCATAAGTATCGTCGGCACAAAACGGGCATCCCGGTCACGGCCAGGCAACAACGTGCGCCTTCCAATCAACCAGGTCATCCGCCCTTTCCCGACGCCCCGGTGCTGTATCAACCCCCCAGCCCGACGCCTTTGCTTCATGGTACTAAACCCTGGCGCGTGGCTCTGCAACATTCTATTGATTGTGCTTGGTACTCGATACAGCAGGTATGATGACGGTTTCATATATTAGGGAGTTCATATACTTGATGAGGCTTTCTCCATCTGTGAGGTCTCGTGCTTGCTGGTGACTGACTTGACTTGCTCGCTGCGCCTCGATGGTGGCCTGCGAGGTCCGACGATAATATATACGTGGTTTGTGTCTACATGAGGAGCGCTCCAGTTCTCTGACCCTGCCCGCCTGTGCTAGGCCCTGTTATGCGCCCGAGGTCGTATCAACACGCACAAGCTGTATGCCGAGCGCTTCGTCCTGGTTCAGCGCATCGTGAACTATGAAGCTTGGGCTGCGCGTACTGGACGGGTTGCCGTGCTTGCGAACGAGAGAGCTCGTCTCGACGAGGTGGATTTTCGGATCAGCTCGGCTCAGCACCAGTTCAAGTGGAGGCAGGAAGTCATCCACCCCATACCGCCGCAGCAACAGCGTGCCGCCCCGGCCAGACGTGAGCCGGCGCTGGTGGGTCAATAGGTCGATACAGGTTTGTCCAGTAGTACTAACTTCAGATACCAAAATCTAAACCATACTGGCTCAAACTTCAACAATCTTCCAAGACACTCAGCTGCCGAAACTAGGGCATAAGGCCTCGATAATCAGACGGCCATCAGCTCGCAATAGGTCGATACAGGTTTGTCCAGTAGTACTAAATTCAGATACCACTGCACGTTGCAAGAATCTCGAAACTTGAAAAATCTTCAATACAAATCTCAATACCGTACAATGTATTCCCTATTTTAATCAGTAAACAGGCAGAATTTTCATGCCCGAAAAACATCAATCAAAAACCACAACCCAACCTTAACCCCACCAGCCCAATCAGAAACTCATTCAAATACTCCATTATCCGAATCCTCGTTCAATCAGTCAACCAGTCAATCAATGATTCCGAACTATCAGAAAAGCCGCCCAGACCAGACAGCCAGAGACGGTATCACCATTGAGATCGACTCTAAAACTAAAATAAATCTCAGATCCTCATTTCAGTCGGTCAACCAGTCAATCAAAATCAGTGTATTTTCCGAACTACCAGAAAAGCCGCCCAGGCCAGACAGCCAGAGACGGTATCACCATTGAGATTGACTCTAAAACTAAAAGAATAAATCTCAAATCCTCATTCATACGCAAACGTAATTTATCCGACCGCGTGCTATGGTTTCAAGCTTACAGCAGCAGTAGTTATTACGCCAACTTATCATCGGGGAAACGTGATCTCCCCTTGCCACGAGCTGCTGGTATAATCAAGAACCTTCGAGCGAAATTCCACACAAGGAAAGTTGGTGTCTGGCAGGGTGAGAACCCGGGTGCGTGACAAGCTCTGAAGTATACTATTTTATCACCAAACAGCAATGACTCAAAACCAGCGTTTAACCAACCAATACCAGTGCGCGGAACGACAAAACGCATTAATATATATATATTCATCAAGATTCGAATGGCGTGATCAGACAAGTGCAAGTGCATATTTCACATCGCCAACAAAGAGCACATAGTAACTGCTATATGATTACGTGTTCAAAGCACCTACTCCGCGTATACTCCTCCTGCTTTTAAGTACGTACATAGCATTTGTGGTACATAATTAACAAGCAGAACCATCTCGTACCTATAACTGGTTCGTGGAGGGAGGGAGGGAGGGAGGGAGGGCGGAAGAGCACACAACATACAGCAGTCAATCTGAGTCGCCCAAAACATATTTTCACTCGGTATCAATGCTTCATTCCATCGCATATTCATATCATATCACAACGCCCAATTTGCCAACATCGTATTATACCAACCATGATAACCTTATCTGAGCAGTAGTACGTTCGCAGTTGCGTTGTACCATGGTATAACGCAGTGTCTTATATGTATGCATGGATGTATATACGACCTTCGCGATCATGAAACTGTCCGCACACAGAGCACTACCGTTTACATCAGGTACACACAAAATAAGCATACGAAAATGCTCATAAATCATGAAAACCACCGCACGCATATACCTGGTATACTCACAGCAGTATAATAGTACTTCTCGTACAAAAAACAAAAACATCGCAGACAGACAAAATAACCGTATGAGCATGTTCCAAGTACCTTCCCCTGTTGATTACAGGTCCAAGTAAAAGTTACAGCAGAATTGCTGCATGTCGGCTATTATCATACGTATACTGATGTGTTGCTATCTGACAAGGTTAGTACGTGCAGTGTGGTAGCACAGCGTTCGAAGAAAAGCACACAACCGAAACATAACAATGTCGGCTCGTCAAGTGCTCGTCACGTGCGTACTCAATCCTATCATGCGTGCATCATATATCATCCTCCCCAAGCTCCAACCCAAGTGCGTAGTCCATCATCCCGCGTAAAAATCGCAAGACGACAGAACCAACTACTCGTATTCAGTATAATGATAGGTGGTCCAAACAAGCCTATCCTACGACACACGTAGTATTAATATACCTGAACAGCAGTAGCGGCATCTTCGTACGTATCATCAAAAACATCATCAAAAACAGGGGGAAAGGCAATCGATCAGGCAGCACGAACACAGCGTATACCTCAATCAGGGCTGAACGGAGGCATCAGGCCAGCACCCACGCGCCATCTCGGCCCAGCTTCCATGCTGATCCAAACACAACCTTGCTGTAGGTGGTGTTGCTTGCCGCCGCCCCACCCGTCCTTGCTCCTCTGTTGCTGCTGCTGCTGCTGCTGCTGTTGCTGCTCCTCCTCTTCCTTCTCCTCCTCTTCCTCCTCATTCCGTTGCTCGAATGATAACAGGGCTCCGTGTGCCAGCACCAAACGACTGGCCACTACCAGGGCGTGCTGCTCCGCCTCGAGGTCTGCACGCGTGCCTTCCACGGGCGGTGGCGGACGCGGTGGTAGAGGCGGCGGTGGCGGCAGCGGCGGTGGCAACGGCTGATGCTCCTGCTCCTCGCCTATCCCAACGCCGTCATCTCCGACTCCTACTCTACTTTCCTCCTCCTGAGACCCCCTTCCACTCGCACATAAAACCATCTCTCCGACCTCTTGCTCTTCCGCGTGTGACGGTTCCTTCGTCACCGCGGGGTGGGTTCCAGCGTGGCGCGCAAACGGAGCCACCTGCTCTTGCGCGCCCGGGTTCACCCAACAAACCGGCTCAAAGGGGCTTCTCTCAATCGGATGCAGCTGCGGCAGGGCCCCCTGCCCATCCTGTGCACTGCTGCCGCTCCGAGAGGTCTGCACTCCACTAAGCTCCTCAGCTTGTTCTTCTCTATCCTCGTCACCCATATCTTCTCCTTTTTCTCCTCTCGTCGCTTCCTCATCAAATTCGGGGGTGGGCGCAGAGCGGGTATGGTTTGCAGCAGTGGCCAACGTGCCGGCTCGAGCCTCCTGCTCTTGCCGCACTGCTGTCCCAGCTGCTTTCCTCCTCTGCTCTGCTGTTGCCCTCTCCGAATCAGCGCGCTGGGCCTCGCTTGGCGTGGCACGCAGCTTCGCTATCATCTTCCTCCGAAGGGCTGCCAGCTGCAGCTGCTGCGGCTGCTGCTGCTGCTCCGGTTGTTGCGGCTGCTGCTGCTGCTCCTGCTGCAGAGGCTCGCTTGCGTTGCTCGTGCCTCGAGCAGCAAGCGGGTCCACCAGCGCCAGCTCACGTCTAGCCGAGGCGGCACGCTGTTGCCGCGGCCGCATCGGGTGGACTACTTCTTGCCGCCACTTGATTTTCTGCTGAGCCGAGGATATCCAACTATCCACCTGGTTGAGACGGGCCCTGTCCTTCGTGAGCACAGCAGTAACCCTTCCGGTCCGCGCAGCCCAAGCTCCTTCATAGTCCTCGATGCGCTCTACCAGAACGAAGCGCTCGGCATACATCTCGTCCACGCACCCCATCAGCTGCACCGTCTGCCACCTCTCCTTCTCCAAATACAATTCCCGGAGCTCGAGATATCTCTTGCCCTCCTCACTTGCTCTCCACCTAGCATTCTCCGATTCCGCGTCATTCATCTCAACGCGGAAAAACCCACCAATGCCTGATGCCCCAAGCAACCCGAGATCATAAACAATGACTAGCTATAGCGTGTTGATACGACCTCGGGCTCATGCCGGCGCCTTGCACAGGCGGGCAGGGTTAGGGAGCTGGAGCGCTGCTCATGGAGACATAAACGACGTAGTTAAGTGTATATATATTATCGTTGGACCTCGCAGGCCACCATCGAGGCGCAGCGAGCAAGTCAAGGAGTCAAGTCAAGGCAAGGCAAGCCAAGTCAGGGAAGTCAAGTCAAGCAAGTCCCAGCAAGCACGAGACCTCACAGATGGAGAAAGCCTCATCAAGTATATGAACTCCCTAATATATGAAACCGTCATCATAACTGCTGTATCGAGTACCAAGCACAATCAATAGGCGTCGAGTGGCACCTTGAAAAGAGGCACCTGGGAAGCAAGGGAAATAAAACCACTTGCTGTGTGACGTCATAGTTCGGCACCGGGGACACTGCGGACACTGCCAAATCGATTTTTTAATATAGTTTTTGTACAATGCACGTGTGGTGTTGCTTTCAGCAGCGACGAAGAAGATTCCTTGTGCCCTTTGCTTGATATATCATGCACCCCGATGAGTTGAGCCGAGTTGAAATATATTATGGATAGATCTTGATGTTTTCTTTTGGATGCGGCTATTAACACGCCCGAGTTGAAATATATTATGAATAGATCTTGATGTTTTCTTTTGGATGCGGCTATTAACACGCTGGACATCCAACCTATAGCGCTCGTGGTGGCGGCGTTGCTGAGGGCACCTCTATGGGAAAAAAACGCAATAAGCTACAGCCACTCGCGTAAAAATGCCGGGAAATAAGTCGAATTATTTTCCTTTTTTAATTTATTTTAGAATATGCGTTGCTATTAAAAAATCGCTCTGCTAAGGCCATCTCTTACGGATGGGTTCTGAAAACTGAACATGAACGTTTTTTTCGAGCGTCAAAACCAATTGAGAATTTTTCAGTTGGCTATCTTATTATCATGACCCAAGAATTGAAAATGATTTCTGCGCAGCAAGTTGTGACAAAAAGTGTCCAGCAGCAGTACGAGAAAGACGGTACTACTCGTGCGAGTACTCGTATATACTCGTACACGAAAGCGCCTCCGAACTATTTCGCTGCCGCCCTGGACTACGGGTGATCGAGGTGTTCGTCGCACCGGAGCACGCAGCGCCGAAGCATTGTACCCGGCGGTGGCCGGGACAGCGGGAAACACGACGGAGGGGTGTCGTTAAAAGTTGTGTCTTCCTCGTCCCCGTCTGTGTTCCTCGTTATAGTCGCAGCCTATAGGTCGCAGCTGCAAGGGCAGTTGAAAGGCTCTCGTGGCCGACACCATCACAATCCGATCCCATCGCATTGTGGTGATGTCTGAGGCACGTGCGGGTGGGGAGCGTGGCACAGCAAGCAGCAGCAGCAGTACACCTGTGTTGTTGCTTGCTTTGCAACAGACGCGGCTCGTACTCAACTGGGCGAATTTTGATCATGGCGGGGCAGGTTTTGGCTGCACACGGCCAATTGGACCGGGAGAGGGAGAGACTGGCTGCGGCGAAAGCGTCGCGTTCCCATGAGAAGGTGGCGAATAAAAAGACGAAGTTGGAGCGCCAGGTGAGAGATAAGCTGTCGTGTTGTCATCTACAATGAAGGCGTCCCAGACCCCGCCACCGTACATGTATTTTGTTGGAATTATCGCAACATATCGTCCCACACCCCCGGCGCCTTCGTCGCTCTGTCCTCGCTTCACCGTGCGTGGCAGATGCGTGCACACGCCATCGGCGATTACGGTGATATGAACGATGACGGCGACGAGAGCGACTTCAGTGACGGCAGTGTATTGATTGTGCTTGGGAACCAGTTATAGGTACGAGATGGTTCTGATCATCAATTATGTAGCACAAATGCTATGTACGTACTTAAAAGCAAGAGGAGTATCAGCGGAGTAGGTGCTTTAAACACGTAATCATATAGCAGTCACTATGTTCTCTTTGTTGGCGATGTGAAATATGCTCATGCACCTGTCTAACAACGGCATTCGAACCTTGATAAATACATGAATGGGTTTTGTCTTTTCGTGCACTACTATTGGTTGGTTAGAACGCTGTTCTTGAGGCATTGTGGCTTGGTGATAAAATACTACACTTTAGAGCTTTCCTTGTGTGGAAATCACTCGAAGGTTCTTGATTTTACCAGCAGCTCGTGGCAAGGGGAGATCACGTTTCCCCGATGATAAGTTGGCGTAATAACTACTGCTGTAAGCTTGAAACCATAGCACGCGGTCGGATAAATTACGTTTACGTATGAATGAGGATTTGAGATTTATTGTTTTAGTTTTAGAGTCAATCTCAATGGTGATATCGTCTCTTGGCTGTCTGGCCTGGGCGGCTTTCCTGGTAGTTCGGAAAATACATTGATTTTGATTGACTGGTTGACCGACTGAATGATGATTTGAGATTTATTATTTAGTTTTAGAGTCGATCTCAATGGTGATACCGTCTCTGGCTGTCTGGTCTGGGCGGCTTTTCTGGTTGTTCGGAAAATACATTGATTGACTGGTTGACTGATTGAACGAGGATTCGAGAATGGAGGATTTTGATTGAGTTTTTGATTGTGCTGGTGGGGTTAAGGTTGGTTTGTGGTTTTTGATTGATGGTTTTCGGGCATTGAAAATTCTGCCTGTTTACTGATTATAATAGTGAACACATTGTACGGTATTGAGATTTGTATTATTGAAGATTTTTCAAGTTTCAAGATTTTTGCAACGTGCAGTGGTATCTGAAGTTAGCACTACTGGACAAACCTGTATCGACCTGTTGACACCGAGCTGATGACCGTCTGATTACCGAGGCCTTATTTCCTAGTTACGGCAGCTGAGTGTCTTGGAAGATTGTTGAATTTTGAGCCAGTATGGTTTAAATTTTGGTATCTGAAGTTGGTACTACTGGACAAACCTGTATCGACCTTTTGACACCGAGCTGATGGCGGTCTGATTATCGAGGCCTTATGCCCTAGTTTCGGCAGCTGAGTGTCTTGGAAGATTGTTGAAGTTTGAGCCAGTATGGTTTAGGTTTTGGTATTTGAATTTGAATGAATGTGCTTGAATTTCTGGTATTCGGTACTTTGAGTTTGCTTGAGGTTTTTATTAATCTTGTGGTATTCGGTACTTTGAATTTGGTTGAGGTTTTGGGACATTGTGGTCCTCATTCGGTACGTGAATTTGGAATGTGTGATATTGATTCGGGATGATGATTTGTGGTTTTCGGGACAGCTATGAGGTGTGACCATGCTATGATATTGTGATGCTTTATTGCCATACTGTTCACCATGCAGGGAGGATATTAGTTGATGGGACTGTACACCTGTTCGGTATGCATACTGGAAAATGTGTGGTGTCGCACAGTATCGATTGCAAAGCAGGGAGGATATTGATTGTGCTTGGTACTCGATACAGCAGGTATGATGACGGTTTCGTGTATTAGAGAGTTCATATACTTGATGAGGCTTTCTCCATCTGTGAGGTCTCGTGCTTGCTGGTGACTTGACGACTTGACTTGCTCGCTGCGCCTCGATGGTGGCCTGCGAGGTCCGACGATAATATATACGTGGTTTATGTCTACATGAGGAGCGCTCCAGCTCGCTGACCCTGCCCGCCTGTGCTAGGTCCCGTCATGAGCCCGAGGTCGTATCAACACGTTCTTTGGTATGGGCGCAGAGTTTAACTATCTTCATGGGTTACCATAAACCAAACACTAGACACGCATAATAAGCCGCATTCATTCCAAGGTCTCAAAAACAAAATTGGCTTGACCGTCATCATCCCACAACCCCGCAACACAAGCAAGGTGCTGCTGCTACCGATGGTGGGGGGGGCTCCTGTGTTTACCTCTACCCTCATATCAAACAAACCTCCAGTGCTGCTGCTGTTTGCTGCTGCTGCTGCCGCCGCGTGAGTACGATCATAATCCGAATATTTCAACCTTTCACCATGTTATGAGCCTCGTGCATAGGGTGGGTATTGAACATGAACGGTAATGACTGGTAGATAAGAGTCGTCTGTTACAGGCTCTCGCGTACAGAGCTGGTGACCGTGCATGGACCCCCCACGTACCGAATGTGGACCACAATGTCCCAAAACCTCAAGCAAATTCAAAGTACCGAATACCACAAGATTAATAAAAACCTCAAGCAAATTCAAAGTACCGAATACCAGAAATTCAAGCACATTCATTCAAATTCAAATACCACAATCTAAACCATACTGGCTCAAACTTCAACAATCTTCCAAGACACTCAGCTGCCGAAACTAGGGCATAAGGCCTCGATAATCAGACGGCCATCAGCTCGGTGTCAATAGGTCGATACAGGTTTGTCCAGTAGTACTAACTTCAGATACCAAAATCTAAACCATACTGGCTCAAACTTCAACAATCTTCCAAGACACTCAGCTGCCGAAACTAGGGCATAAGGCCTCGATAATCAGACGGCCATCAGCTCGGTGTCAATAGGTCGATACAGGTTTGTCCAGTAGTACTAACTTCAGATACCACTGCACGTTGCAAGAATCTCGAAACTTGAAAAATCTTCAATACAAATCTCAATACCGTACAATGTATTCCCTATTTTAATCAGTAAACAGGCAGAATTTTCATGCCCGAAAAACATCAATCAAAAACCACAACCCAACCTTAACCCCACCAGCCCAATCAGAAACTCATTCAAATACTCCATTATCCGAATCCTCGTTCAATCAGTCAACCAGTCAATCAATGATTCCGAACTATCAGAAAAGCCGCCCAGACCAGACAGCCAGAGACGGTATCACCATTGAGATCGACTCTAAAACTAAAATAAATCTCAGATCCTCATTTCAGTCGGTCAACCAGTCAATCAAAATCAGTGTATTTTCCGAACTACCAGAAAAGCCGCCCAGGCCAGACAGCCAGAGACGGTATCACCATTGAGATTGACTCTAAAACTAAAAGAATAAATCTCAAATCCTCATTCATACGCAAACGTAATTTATCCGACCGCGTGCTATTACGCCAACTTATCATCGGGGAAACGTGATCTCCCCTTGCCACGAGCTGCTGGTATAATCAAGAACCTTCGAGCGAAATTCCACACAAGGAAAGTTGGTGTCTGGCAGGGTGAGAACCCGGGTGCGTGACAAGCTCTGAAGTATACTATTTTATCACCAAACAGCAATGACTCAAAACCAGCGTTTAACCAACCAATACCAGTGCGCGGAACGACAAAACGCATTAATATATATATATTCATCAAGATTCGAATGGCGTGATCAGACAAGTGCAAGTGCATATTTCACATCGCCAACAAAGAGCACATAGTAACTGCTATATGATTACGTGTTCAAAGCACCTACTCCGCGTATACTCCTCCTGCTTTTAAGTACGTACATAGCATTTGTGGTACATAATTAACAAGCAGAACCATCTCGTACCTATAACTGGTTCGTGGAGGGAGGGAGGGAGGGAGGGAGGGCGGAAGAGCACACAACATACAGCAGTCAATCTGAGTCGCCCAAAACATATTTTCACTCGGTATCAATGCTCCATTCCATCGCATATTCATATCATATCACAACGCCCAGAATTTTCCAACATCGTATTATACCAACCATGATAACCTTATCTGAGCAGTAGTACGTTCGCAGTTGCATTGTACCATGGTATAACGCAGTGTCTTTTATGTATGCATGGATGTATATACGACCTTCGCGATCATAAAACTGTCCGCACACAGAGCACTACCGTTTACATCAGGTACACACAAAATAAGCATACGAAAATGCTCATAAATCATGAAAATTAGAATAGTGGATACTGCTGTGCGGATATACTGTTCTTGGTCGAACCGTGATCGGGAGCTGTATTGTTGATTGTCAGGGAGATATTCAATGATGATAACGGCTGGTCTGGTAGTTCCGAGAATACATTGTACGGTATTGAGATTTGTATTGAGGATTGTTCAGAGTTTCGAGATTCTTGCAACGTGCAGTGATATCTGAAGTTAGCATTACTGGACAAACCTGTGTCGACCTATTGACACCGAGCTGATGACCGTCTGATTACCGAGGCCTTATGCCCTAGTTACGGCAGCTGAGTGTCTTGGAAGATTGAAGTTTGAGCCAGTATGGTTTAGATTTTGGTATTTGAGTTTGAATGAATTTGCTTGAATTTCTGGTATTCGGTACTTTGAATTCGCTTGAGGTTTTGGGACATTGTGGTCCACATTCGGTACGTGAATTTGGAATGTGTGATATTGATTCGGGATGATGATTTGTGGTTTTCGGGACAGCTATGAGGTGGTGACCATGCTATGATATTGTGATGCTTTATTGCCATACTGTTCACATGCAGGGAGGATATTAGTTGATGGGACTGTACCCTGTTCGGTATGCATACTGCGGATGTGTGGTGTCGCACAGTATCGATTGCAAAGCAGGGAGGATATTGATTGTGCTTGGTACTCGATACAGCAGGTATGATGACGGTTTCTTATTAGAGAGTTCATATACTTGATGAGGCTTTCTCCATCTGTGAGGTCTCGTGCTTGCTGGTGACTTGACTGACTTGACTTGCTCGCTGCGCCTCGATGGTGGCCTGCGAGGTCCGACGATAATATATACGTGGTTTATGTCTACATGAGGAGCGCTCCAGCTCGCTGACCCTGCCCGCCTGTGCTAGGCCCGTCATGAGCCCGAGGTCGTATCAACACGTTCTTTGGTATGGGCGCAGAGTTTAACTATCTTCATGGGTTACCATAAACCAAACACTAGACACGCATAATAAGCCGCATTCATTCCAAGGTCTCAAAAACAAAATTGGCTTGACCGTCATCATCCCACAACCCCGCAACACAAGCAAGGTGCTGCTGCTACCGATGGTGGGGGGGGCTCCTGTGTTTACCTCTACCCTCATATCAAACAAACCTCCAGTGCTGCTGCTGTTTGCTGCTGCTGCTGCCGCCGCGTGAGTACGATCATAATCCGAATATTTCAACCTTTCACCATGTTATGAGCCTCGTGCATAGGGTGGGTATTGAACATGAACGGTAATGACTGGTAGATAAGAGTCGTCTGTTACAGGCTCTCGCGTACAGAGCTGGTGACCGTGCATGGACCCCCCCCCCCCCTCTGCCCTGGTCAGTGAAAACCCTACGCGCTCCGTCCCGGCATTATAGGGATGCGAGGGTCTATGGTAATACGACTACGGCCATGCATGACTATCGAGTACACCCCCCCCCATCTGCCCGGTTTCAACGCACCTCCTTTCCAGACATTTCCCTGTTAGAAGGGACTGTTTTATGTTATATTTCGAGTCGGGACGGTCTTTCTGGGTCTCCCCTAAGATGACGTGTGTATGGCCGTCAACAATACCGTTTTCAAGGACTCTAGCCGAGATTACTCAAGAGTCACAGTCAAGGCCAGCTTGACAGATGCCACCACGCCATGCAGGGTGTTGCTGCCACTAATGGTGGCCCCTGTGGTTCTGGCCATCACATTGACTGCTGGCGGTGCGCACGGGTAGGGTACAGACTGACGCATACTTTCGAGCAATCTCACAGGTTACGAGCCCCGTTTAATGGGTTAATAGCTGTGAAAATGAGTAAACAGCTTAAGTACCGGCTCTCGAGTACAGACTTGGTGGCAGCCTACCGCGCGTAGCCCTCTCCCTCTCCTGCCTCCTTCTACAGTAGTATCTGTTATTTTCAGTTATTTCCTTGATATTTTGGGCTTTGTCTTCCGAGTGAAACAGCGTTTATAAGGGTGATCCTGTTTACGTGAAACGCCAGACACACTTCATTCAGCCATCTTGATTTGTTTTTTTTCTTGACAGAATTGGCTTTACAGCTTTCACCGCGCGCAGCCTGGCCACACAGGATGCTGCTCTCGCCGATGGTTGGTCTTGGTTCTTAACACAACATTCACCAAACGAGTACGAAGCACATACATACTTCAACATTTGGACAAGTTATCAGCCTCGACGCAATGCTACGATAGGAGGTACTCGGCACTTTTTGACTCAAAACATTTTCTGATTTGACGGGGCTCCTTAACCCAAATTCGTCGGAATTTCATTTCTCGTGTTGCAATATGTTTTCATTTTATTACTTCTTAAGGCCATGGGATTGTTCATCGGGCACATGGCCCTTATATTTCTCTCCAGAATCGGCTTTTTTTGGGTGAGGTATAGAGCTCCTCGAATGATAAGTGGCCACCCTCAAAAGGCAAGAATGGTGCACCTGCATGCAGGCTACCGTAGCATGCGTCCCCGCGCACACTGCGTGAATATGCGAGTATGAGTACACCGTTCCCGGTCAACGATTGCAGAGAGAGAGAAGGGGGTGTGGGGATGGGCGTTCACCACCACCCCCTCTCCTGCTTGCTCCCAGCGGGTTATTTGTGATATATACCGGGGTATTTTACAAGCATTTTATTGTTCTATTGAGAGCTTCCTCGTTTAAGTTGCAGCTGTAATAACACCGGGCAGGTCTACGCACACCGCGTTCTCAAATACCTTGAGAGAGAAGATTAGCCCGGCAGCCTCCGCGCCACCAACTTGACCACATAAAGGTATATTGCCGCCAAGAAACGATGCACCCTACTGTTGTTGTAGTGCTCGCCACACCGAACTCATACTGATTACCTGGTACCTGGTATACATCTTAGGGGTGTTTTGGTGGTAAGGTTGTGGGCCTTATTCCCTGGTTGGATGTGCGAATATTAGTACAGCACCGCTCCCGGCTCTCGAGTACAGAAGAAGTGGTGGCCGTGCACCATCACCACCCCCCCCCCCTCTCTGCGCGCTCACGACGTCTTCTCTTCGTGATGGGCTTCCTCTTGACGCGTGCTACGACAGAGAGAGGTATAAGGTATACCTTTTTTTGGCTGAAACGCTTTCTGAATGGCGAGGCTCCTTGACCCATAATCGACGGAATTTCAATGTTATGGTGTCGAGGGCGGCCGGAATAGTATGGTTTCGAACCCTACCTCACGTGAAAAAAGGTTATAATGGAAAACATAAACGGAGCGTTTTTAGTTAAAAAAAAAAGGTACAGCAGTAGTACCTCTATTATCGTAACTCGTCCCGGAGTACGTAGAGGTTATTGGTTGCAGTTAGCGTTTGCCTTCTGAGGCGGAATTTTGTCACTGGGACCGGTTGAGACCTGCTCCTCAAGTGAGCAAACTGTCTAGCGGTTAGTACGTACGTATGATACGTACCAGGTATATTTATATTTTTTTGTTCGAGAGGGGACTATTTAATAGAGAAAAAACAAACGTGTTCGAAGCAGTATGCGTCGGGTGAGATGTTGAGCTCCTCATCATAGGAGGAGCTCAAGGAAATAGGCCACCATCCCTACGAGGCATCCTTGCTCTGAATTCTAATACCGGGTGTCTCGAGCGCCCCACAGGTGGCCGGGAAGCCCCCCCCCCCCCTTAATATGGTAAGGCATCCGCGAGGCAGTTACATAGTAAAACCCATTGCTGTCCCCGGAAGTGGCCACACCAGAAGTTAAATTAACTCATTGAAGCTGTCGTTCATATGCAAGTCCGCATCAGAGGCGCTTCTTAGCAGGATGCAGCTCACCCTCCATGCGACTCGCCCAATATTTCACGGCGCTTCGCGCTTGGTGCAAGCACTGTCTGCCTGGTTGGTGAAAACCCAACGTGCTCCGTCCCGGCATTGTAGGGATGCGAGGGTCTATGGTCATATAACTACGGCCGTGCACGACATGAGTACACCCCCCCCCCCCATGCAAGCAATGCCTGCCTGGTGTGTATATGGTAAGGCACCCGCGAGGCAGTTACATAGTGCTCCCATTGCTGTCTCAGGAAGTGGCCGCACCATAAATTAAATTAGCTCATTGAAGCTGTCATCCGTATGCAATTCCGCCTCAAAAGCGGTTCTTAGTAAGATGCAGCTCACCCTCCATGCGACTCACCCAATACCTCACGGCGCTTCGCGCTTGGTGCAAGCAATGTCTCTGCCTGGTTGGGGAAAACCCAACGTGCTCCGTCCCGGCATTGTAAGCATGCAAGGGTCTACGGCCATTCGACTACGGCCGGCCGTGCACGACACGCACGACATAGGTGCACCCCCCCCCCCGTCCGTGCACAAACAAACTTAGGCAGGTCTGAAACAGTAGTAGCAGCAAACCCAAACAACAACGTGTCGACAACCTCTAAATTCGATACGCCTAATAATGGTGTACTACATTATTTTTGTTATTCAATGTCTCCGCATGGATGTGTTCAGGCCCACATTATGCAGGCGGGGGGGGGGGGGGGGGTTAGGGGGGGGGTTCCGGTCACCTGTGCCATGGCCCTCACAACGTGGGCATAGGAAAAGGAAGTGCACATACACTGGCATCAAAAATCGGTGGAAAACTTACAGTTCAGGGGTATTTTTGTCCCCAACTCCCCCCTGCGAGGTGTCCCTATTAGGAGTAGGGAAGGCGCTCCGTTTCGAAAGGGGTGTGCGTACGTGGTCAATGGTCAAATTACTAAGGCAAGCAACAAGTGAGTACGCCCCCCTTCCCCCCCCTCCCCCCCTTTTCCACCTGCGTGCGCGCGAGTGGGAGAAGAAAAGGCTCAACACCACCTACTACCTGAACATCACCAGCAACATCCATTAATTGATTGCGAAGTCTTGGCAAAACATTTCTTTAACGGGAATTATGTTGCTTTCTTTTCGTCGAAATCAAAATTAGTGCAGTATCACGACCAGACGAGAGAAGCGGTAAGCAAGCCAAAAGTAGTAGCAGTAGTGGTCGAAGCTAAGGGCAGGTAAGTAAACGAAGAAGCTGTATGCGGGACGGGAAACAGAGCAAGTGGCGGCCCAAGCAAAACGGAGGGCGTATGCTTGCTTGTGTTCCGCGCAATGGAATATAATGAAGTAGAAACGCATATAATATTTTCCTCCCCGGTTATAGGCCACCATTCCTCCTCTCGCCCAAAACGCCACACCGTAACCGGAAACCCTACTACATACGCTTGTTCCTCGCATTGAAGCAGACAATCAAATTTTCCCCGGGTTATAGGCCACCATTCCTCCCCTCACCCAAAAAAGCCACACCTTAATAACCGGAAACCCTACTACTGCGTACGCTTGTTCCTCGCATAGAAAGAAGCAGAAACTAATATTCGCCCCGGGTTTTTAGGCCACTACTATCCCCCCCCCCTCATCCAACATGCCACGAGTTAACCGGAAAACGGTGTGCTCTTTATGTTCCTCGCGTAGAAGCAGAAATGCGTGTTTTTCCTGGGTTATAGGCTTGCCAACCCCTCGCCCAAAATGACATACCTTGACCGGAAACCTTATACGCTTGTTCCTCGCATACAAGTAAGAAGGCGTCATTCCCCCCGGGCTATGTAGGCGTGCTATTGGTGCCCTCATACAAAATGCCACGCCTTGACTGGAAACCCTATATACGCTTGTTCCTCGCCTAGAAGGAGGAAGTCATAGAATATTTCCCCGGGTTGGGTTAAGCCATTTCCCCGCTCGCCCAAAATGTTAATCCTCAACCGGAAACCCTACGGAAACCCTACACGCGTGTTCCTCGCATATATGAGCAGGAAGGCTTTTATTTCCCCCCTGGGTTACGAATTATGTGCGCTACTCATCCCCTCACCCAAAACGCCATTCCTTAACCGGAAACCCTACATGGGTCTAACAAAGCCGAGAAAAACAAACAAAAAACCGGAACATCGAACATGAAGAGAACAACGAACCATACAAACCACTTACTGCAACGAGAAAAGGCCCAAAAAACATATAGACGGGACAGAAAAAAAAGGTGATCGTCTCAAAAAGGCTGAGCTCTACTACTTGAGGGCTTGAGAGCTAAACATATACTACGTGGGCAGCAATGCTATCACGTCACCGCTCACTGCGACGTGTAAGATGTACCAGGCATGTCACTAAATACGCGCATTGCTACGAGTCCCATCTTCTGTAGACGTACTCTCACCATGCTCTGGCACGAAATGCTATACCTCTCGCACTGAAGGTTACATGCCATGATGGGTATCCCAACACGTATGCATATACATACGTGCTGATACCACCTTCAAACTGTGTGTCCCCACGGCGCTGCAACACTACAAACCACATGGCATGCATATTCCGACGCACATGAGAAAGGCGAAGAGACTACTACATGGTGATATTCCGGCACGCATGCGCACTGACTGCCATGATACCTTAAAGACTGCATGGTGGTGATATGTTAGCATGCATGTTTTTAACCATTTTGTTTTTCCGGCGCGCACTTCCGTGTCACTAAAGAACAAACTACACGTACCCTCTGTCTCAACAAGCACGTGTATCACTACAAACTTCTACGAACACACCTACTACATGATCCGATACACACAACCGCCACCACCACTACGTACAGCCTGCACCACATGTGTGTGCCATCCTCCGAAAGCACCGACTGGCACGAGTACAGACTACGTGTGTGTGTGTTTTCGACACGCAGACACGCACCGGTATCACTACAAACTCCATGATGTTCCGAGAAGCACTGACTGTGTTATCGCTACAAACCACTACATGTACGGCATGCATGCATGTATGTCTTTTCGAACGCACTGCTGCTACGACTACAAACTACATGACCCAACAACAAGCACCAATAGTATACCAACCTGCATGCATGCATGCTTCGGCGCCCGCACACCTCTGCCGTTACAAACCGTTACAAACGATACGTACGTGTGTTCCAACAAGGACCATGGCACTACCAAACTTCATGCGGGCGTCCCGACACGGATCTCTACTGGTGCCACTATTTAACAAACTACATGTTCTTCCCCCAAGAAAACGCACACATAGCCTTTGATGAAGCCACCTTTTAGTCACAAAAAACAAACCAACAAACACACACATCTTCTTCTTCTTCTTCTTCTTTTGCTGATGATGCTGCACGCTATCTAAGTAAGCAAAACCAAGCCGGGACAGGCAGTACCATACAAAAATAACACGAAAAACACAAAAAAAAAAAAACACGAAAAACACGAGACAATAAACGGAGGGACACAACGTAATATACCGGGTATGGAAAAACAACAACTCCTAACTGTAGACGACAGCAGCAGTACCAGAAGAAGACTACAAGTAAGCCACCTTCTATGGATAGCCCCCACGTAGTGAACGCCCTCGCCGCGTGATCCGATCCGAACGACCCTCCTATATGCACCTTAGCTTTCGCACAAAGCGATCTTAAGCCAGAAAAAAAAAACAACAACAAAGAAAAACGAAATAGGAAAAAGCGGGGCCTCTATCCCCGGATATCGATCTCGCCCAGCTGCTTCGTCGGGGTTTCCATGACTCACTGCGGCGGTGCCGGGGTGCTTGCGGGGATGGGGGCCAAGTCTCTGCAGGGGAAATGGTTCGAGGGAGGTGGGTGGCGCGGGGGGGGGTGCTCGTGTCACCCATGAGCCGTAACGCCGTAGTAGCAAGTACCAGGTTATCGACTTCCAGTTCCAGATCTAGTCTGTATGTGTGTGTGGGGGGGTTTGTGTGCTCATGTACTCATGTCGTACATGACTGTAGTCGTAGGAAGGGGGAGAGGGGGGGGGGTGTACTCATGTCGCGCACGGCCGTAGTCATACGACCATAGACCCTCGTATCCCTACAATGCCGGGACGGAGCACGTTGGGTTTTCACCAATCAGGCAGACATTGAAGGGGGGTCATGTGTTGCTACTATTATAGCTCAAGTTATTTTGACCATTGATCGTGCATCGCTTTCGAGACGGAGCACCGTTCCCCACTCCCCAAATAATGGAAGACACCTCCAACACAGTAGTAGTAGTTGGGCGCTCAGTACGTTGTTTCCATGTATTACGTACAGCAACAAGACAAAAGATCCCCCTGTTTCACCATGATCTCATGACCTAGATCCTTCAGAGAAGATTTGTTCCTGAACGCTATGGGGTGTACTTCATTTTCGTGCATGGCCGTAGTCGTATGACCATAAACCCTCGCATCCCTACAATGCCGGGACGGAGCATGTCGGGTTTTCACCGAGCAGGCAGGGGGGTGCTCATTAGCCGCATGTCATGCATGGCCGTAAACATCTGGCCATTATTAGACCCTCGCATCCCTTCAAATAAATGCAACATGTACCAACAAAACTCCACAGGGCTTACCCGGGAGAAGGGATTATGCAGGTCGCCCTATAACACCACGAGTGCTGTCAAGTGCTGTAGTAGCTAACCCCCCTTTACCCTATCACGGAAACGCCATCCACTACTACCATACTAGCAAACCCGACAGGGTGTTCGGTCTCGGTTTCGGTTACAGTTGCAGTTACAATTACAGTTACAGTTACAGTTACAGTTACAATTACAATTACAGCCACAGCCACACAGTCACAGTCACAGTCACAGTTTCAGTTACAGTTACAGTTACAGTTAAAGTTACAGTTACAGAGTTTTTCAGTTCCTCCTGTTTCGAGTTCGATTTCGGATGCAGTTACAGTTTCAACTGCAGCAGTTAGGTTGTCACAGTTACGGTTACGGCTACCGTTACATACTTTACGGTGTCAGTTTTGTTTACAGCTGCAGTTACAGTTATCGAGTTTCAGTCACCATCAAAGTTATAGCCACAGCCACATCTACAGATACAGTCGCAGTTACAGCTACAGGACAGTTACCGCTGCTGTGACAGTTACAGTTACAGTTGCATTTACATTTATTTGCAGTTTCCGTTATAGTTACAGTCACAACCACAGCCGACAGCCATCCAGTTACAGTCACAGTCACAGTTACAGTTACAGTTACAGTTACAGTTACAGTTACAGTCACAGTTTCGGTTCCAGTTCCGGGTCCAGTTCCGGTTCCAACTACTGTAGTTCCAGTTAAACGTTATACAGTTACGGTTACAGTTACACAGTTGTAACCACACGGCTACAGTTACAGTTTCAGTTACAGGTGCAGTCGCAGTTGTTACAATCAGTCACACAGTCACAGTTGCAGATATACCGTTACAGGCATAGTCACAGTCACAGTTACAATTACAATTACAGTTACAGTTATAGTTTACAGTTTACAGTTTACAGTTAGTCACAGTCACAGTCACAGTCACAGTCACAGTTACAGTTACAGTTGCAGTTGCAGTTACAGTTACAATTACAGTTACAGTTACAGTTACAGCTGCAGTTAGTTACAGCTTACCCGGGAGAGGGCTTGGTCGGGGGCGCCCTCTGCGGGCCCGCGCTGAAGTAGTAGGTCGTGTCGGCCCCGTACACTTCGGTGCTGTAGATCGACGTGGGCTCAAGCGCGGCCAACACCTGCGCAAGCATTGGTTTCAAGCAAGTAATCGTGGTGGCGTGGGAAGGTTGAGGTTACACACACGTTGGACAAAAACCCTGTTATCAATTGGTAATCCACTGTAGTGGTAGAGTTTTCAGAGCAGATGCATTCCTGATTTGTATGATCTGTGTGATCTGTATGATCCGTAGTATGGGTATGGTCTGTATGATCTGTATGATATGTATCATCTGTATCATCTGCATGATCTGTATGATCTAGCTGGTGTTTCTGGGCTGGGCGGGTGCCGTATAATCTGCATGGTCGACAAGCAGCAGTAGCACATGTTTCCTGTGTTGCATACATAATATGCTATGCTCAGATTCTGCACAACATCTCTTAACCGCAGGTTAGGATCTTCTAGAGGATCCAGAGTATCCGACTACATAATGTCGCCGCGCGTGTTTTACGTTAGTTAATAATATGGGAGGAGTTACGAGTGAGTTTCAGCGCTCGATTTTTGAAACGAAATACAATGATAAGAAAAATTGGATACGTATCGTTCTCTACCGAAATCTGAGTAGGACTGGCCCAAAGCGCGTAAAATACGTTGTTAGGTGGTGTCGCAAACTGTACACCCCCCGCCCCTAAACCTTACATGTAAGGCTTCCCTACATGCTGAGCACCCTCAGACGGGACGGTGAAAGGAACCAGGGAACCCATCACACCTCGGAGAGACTACTGTAGATCGATTCTCGCTTCACGATCTAGATATCCCAAGGCAGATACATCTATTCCCGATCTTGAATGATCTATCTCATCATGTTACCGCGCGGGAGCCGAATTATCTGCATGATCTATATACTCGTAGAGCACATGATTTCGGGGCGGGATACCTTTCACAACGGCAGTTGAGGATATATCTGTAGATTATGTAGATCATGATATATCTGTGGATGATGTAGTCATGATCTATCTGTAGATGATCTAGATCGTCGTCTATCTGTAGATGATCTAGTCCGTGATATATTTGCAGATGGTCTAGATCGTGATCTATTTGTAGATGACGTAGATCATGATACATCTGCAGATGATCTAGATCATGACACATCTGCAGATGATGTAGATCATGATATATCTGCAGATGATCTAGATCATGATATAGCTGTAGATGATATAGATTATATATCTGAAGATGATCTAGATCATGATATATCTGTAGATGGTCTAGATCGTGATATACCTGTAGATGATCTAGATCATGATATATCTGCAGATGATCTATATCATGATATATCTGTAGATGATCTAGATCGTGATATATCTGTAGATGGTCTAGATTATGATATATCTGCAGATGATCTAGATCATGATCTATCTGTGGATAATCTAGATCATGATCTATCTGTAGGTGATCTATCTGTGCACATATATATCTGTAGATAATATAGCTCATGATATATATAGATGATCTAGATCATGATATATCTGCAGATGATCTAGATCACGATCTATGTGTAGATGATCCAGATCATGATCTACAAGTAGGTAGATTATCTAGATCATGATCTCCCCAAGATATATAACTCTTACATTGATATCCCATATATATCCTTAAGGCCTAAGAGTAACGCCTCCTTACCTGTTGGGCATCGACAGTCGGGACCGTGAAGGGGATGGGGGCGCCGTTGAGAAGAGTGTTGGCCATGGTCAATCCCGTGATCAGCCCCGCCTCGTTCTTCGAGATGGTGAGGATGGGCTCCGACTGGTCCAGGTACTCGTGCTCGTAGAAGTTGTAGCAGAGGTCGTCGAACTTCAATGTCTGTAAGCGAGCGGTGTGCGGTGTGCGGGGGGGGGGGGGGGGGGGGCGGGTACTCAGTTGTTGCTTGCCTTCGTCACATTTGATCAGTAACCACGCATCTCTTTTGAGGCGGTGCGAGAGGGGCTGTTTTTTTTATTTTTAGTGTTTAAAAGCCAAGTGAAATGTAGAGAGATGAACAAAACAAAGTGTAAAAAAACCAAGTGAAATACGTAGTGAGATTAAAAAAACAAACTTGACGTTTTGTAGTGTGCGGAGGGTATTTTTAACGGGGGGAAAAAAACAACAATTGATAAAACACAACGCAAACAGTCCACCCGGCATATAGAGTTGAGGATGGCTAGAGCAGTCCTTGATCAATCGCGCCTTACCTTGACCGCGTATGCGGCTGTGTTGAATAAAGGACAAGATTCCAGATCGTGCAGATCACCTTTATCAGGAATCTCCATCTACCTCGACTTATCTACATCATGAAATGATTTATCTATCAGATAATCTACATCAGGGACTACCTAGAAGTATCTACGAGTAGATCATGATGATCCTGCGGTACCAGTGCACAGAAGACGATTTCAGACTACTTAAGTCGGTCGAACTCGCCGCTGATGGTACTATATTTGTACATATTTTCCTCCCTTATATACTGTAAAAGAACCATGACCTATAACAATAGCCCACCCTAAATAATCGTAGATGCTTAAACTCGTAGCGCTCCGTAGCAAGTGCTGCCTTTCCGCGACCGGATAAACAGCTAACTATATGCTGAAGAACATGATCTAGATCTGCACATTACGATTCATTTATCAGGGATCTATCTACCCCGCAAGATGCAGACGTCGCACCGGAGGTCTACCCAATCTGTCTGATGCACTGAAAAACGCTTTACCGTGATGGAAGTATGCGGTTGTGTTGATGTACTTGGCGATGCTGGACGTGATACGGTGGTGGTGCCAGCACTGCATCAGCGACAGGCTAGCCACATCGTTCAACATTCAAACTGCTTTTATGTAAGTAAATATATATATATATATCAGGGTTCTATCTACCTCGAACTACCTATAGATCGTGAACTGGGGGGGTCTACATATGTTCTGTCTGCCTTAGGCATCACCTTATACCGTGACCGGGCTGGTCATCGTTTAATAATTAGAATGGGGTTATGTAGTGGTACATACCTGGTATATGTACCAGGGATCTACTGCTGTATCTACTGTACTTCGAAATATCAATATATCATGAACGGGAGATCTACCCGATAGCGTCTGATGCACCGGAAAATGCCTCTTACCGTGACCGGGTACGCGGCGGTGTTGATGTACTTGGTGATGCTGGACATGATCCGACGGTGCCAGTACTGCATGAGCGACGGGCTGTCCTCCGGGTAAGGGTCCACCAGCATGGGGCCGGAGGCGGGCCATTCCGCGCTGATCAGGTTGGCCTGGTGGAACATGTACTTGTCCCTGCCGCAAAAGAGGAGAGCCAAGCCGGTCGGTCGAACGAGGAACAAGCATTCAGTTAACGGATGACGCGTGCTATACACGATGGAGGTGGTATTAAGAGCAAGTTTCGGCCGAATCGTTCGTTTTTTTATTCTGAATTATCGGGCTCCTCCTTAACCCAAAATCGTCGGCATTTAATTGTTGTAACGTTGAAATATGTTTTCATTGTATAGTTATAGGCCATGGAATTAATCGTCCATCGGGTATATACATATATATATAACTTTTTATCTTCCTTCAAAAATCAGTTTTCGTGTGGTGAGGTTGTAAGAAACTCCTCAAGTGACCACCCTCAGAAGGCAAAAGCTTATTCAATATTAACCCCTTAAGAACTGGTCCCACATATTTGGGGATAAACTACTTGGAATTAGTGTGGGATATTTTTTTCAGTTCCGAATGGGTTAAAATGGTACGCCTCTATCGTATATGGCATGGACGGGTCTTTCAATGGTCTTGGGTGCATACAGTATAGCTACCCAGTCGATGAGCTCCGTTTTGAGTCTTGACCCCTTAAGAACTGGTCCCATGTATTGGGGACAGAATACTTGGAATAAGTGTGGGGTAAGCTTTTCAGTTCTGAATGGGTTAAACGTTTTCGGCGAAAACAAGTTATTAACCCATATTGTGCGTGCGTCGGAGTGTCTGTCCCACACCTGCGGCCGCTGAGGATGTACCGAGTGGTGGTGGCTTCCTCCGTCTGGAACAGCTTCTCCAGGGGCCCCATGGTAGGGTCCGAGGCCGTGAGGGTGTTGAACGACTGGATGTCTCCGTCGGGACACAAGGAGCACACTCCCTATAAATAATTGTGTTTCAGGAGGGAAATGTTATGTTAGAACACACACGAAAAAAAAGCAAAATAACGCGCGAAATTATGTGATGAAACGAAAACGTACTCTCCTGATGTTACCGCCGCTGCTGCTGCTGCTGCTGCTGCTGCTGCTGCTGCTGCTGCTGCTACTACTACTACTACTACTACTACTACTACTACTACTACTACTACTACTACTACTACTACTACTACTACTACTACTACCACCACTACTACTACTACTACCACTACTACCACTACTACCACTACTACCACTACTACTACTACTACTACTACTACTACTACTACTACTACTACTACTACTACTACTACTACCACTACTACCACTACTACTACTACTGCTGCTACTGCTACTATACAGTACTACTACTACTACTACTACTACATCACGGAGGAATGTTGTTAATACTACGAGTAACTGCGCCTACGTATTACTACAGTACTGCTGCTGTTACTACTGCTGCTGCTACTACTACTGCACTCACCATTGGCAGGGCGGGGTTAAGCTCCGTGCAGCCGCAGATATCACGGCGGACCTTCTCGTTCTCATTGATCAGACACTGCACCACATCAACCCCCCGACGAAAAAACAAATAGGACGAGGGGGTTGGCGAGGCGCGGGCGGAGGGAAGAGACATAAGCTGACACCTGGCACGAGTATATATTAACCACTCGCATCTCCGACAGATCATTGATTCTCGCTTCGTGATCTACTGCAGCACAGGTGCCATGGTCAAACAAATCGCATCCCACAACCATGATACGTATGATACGTACCGGTCAGGAGAGTAGGGCTTTGTCCTACGATCTGCTGAGATTAAGCCTCTTGTTCCGAAGAGTTGTGCTTTTTTTTTTTTTAAAAAAAAAAATATCCCCCCCCCCCCCCCCCCCCCCCCCCCCCCCAAATAACACAACACACAACATATACGTACCATGCAGATGGTGTCCAAGATAGCTGGTATGAATGTTAGGGGTAGATCTTCCCCAAAGCATCTATGTATTGATCAAAAATAGGAATGGATCTGATACGTTCGATACGTGCACAAGCGTTTTCTCGCTTCGTCCGGGACGTGGGGTAATTTGGTAGCACACGGTTTTATTTTGCACAGCATTGCACACGAAAAAGGCAAATTTAGGACCTATATAGATAGATAGATGGTCAAATTATCTTCTACTACTACTGTACTACTGTACGTAGATCGCCATATGCCCAACAACAGGTGACGGACCACTGCATGCACCCTCGCTTGTTTGACTCCAGTTACAGGATCTAGATTTGTTTTGTCAAGATGAGCTACCGTAGGGTATACAGGGTGATCTACAGCAGATCATCTAGATGACCTAATGTACGGTTGTTATGGTTGCGAAGGGTGATCTAGATTATCTAAATCGTCATCTGTCTCAAAATGTGACGACCATTGCATGTGCACCCTCGCTCCATGTAGGGCTTGCGATAAGTTTGAGTTCTCATTTGAGTCTACGATTTGCGCAAGTCTAAAGTTCAAGCTCTACCAATCACGCACGATATGTCACGTGAATATACCAATCACCCGCGCACGATCTGCAAAACCCCAACCTCCACTCTGCTCTATAAACATACGATCTAGAGGACATAGATCAACCACCAATTACACACGATCTATCACGTGAATATATCAATCACCCACGATCTCCAACCCCAACCTCCGCTCTGCTCTATTAACATATGACGACCTAGACGATGTAGATCGTTTAGATCTAGGTCATGATCTATATATAGATTATCTAGATCATGATATATCTGTACATGATCTAGAGTGGATCATGATCTATCCGTACATGATCTAGAGCATGATCTATCTGTAGATTATCTAGATCATGATATATATGTAGATGAACTACAGTAGATCATGATCCATCTGTAGATTATCTAGATCATGATCTATCTGTACATTATCTAGACCATGATATATCTGTAGATGATCTAGATCGTGTCTATCTGTAGATGATCTAGATCATGATCTATCTGTAGATGATCTAGATCGTGATATATCTGTACATGATCTAGATCGTGTCCTTCCGATCAATATAGGCCCTCACTCACTTCGACTGAGGCGCAGTCTTCCACTCCGCTCTATATACTAACAGATGATCTACGTACAGTAGACGATTTAGATCACAGATGATCTAAATTGTGATCTGTCCGATATACTGCTATAAAACAATTCACCTCAGCTGGGGCATAGTCCTCCATTCCGTTATGTTCGCATGTGATCTATTAAAAGGCGATGTATATCGTGATTTCTACACGATCTACTCTAGACTGCAGATGATCTAAATTGTCATCTGTCCGATATACTGCTAATAGAGTCGTGTCTCTGTTCGATATAGGCCCCCACCCACCTCCACAGAGAGGCGCAGTCTCCCACTCCGCCCTAATATCACAGATGACCTACAGCATTAATGAACTATGTAGACAACAGATGATCTAGAGTGTGATCTGTCGTATATACTGCTATAAGCCCACGCACCCGCACAGAGGCGAAGTCCTCCCCTCCGCTCTATACTAACATGCTGTAGACGATCTACAAATAGATGACAAACGACCCAGATCGTGATGATATGCCCGGCATAGATCAGGCCCACTCACCTCCACCGAGGCGCAGTTGAAGTATATGTTCGAGGACCAGCGTGGGATGATCTGGATTCCATCCATGCCTGAGATACACCGGTAAAAAAATGGTAAGCGTGAGGCATTTGTTTGGTGGGGACCTCGAGATATCTCGTAGCGAACAAGAACACTGACTGACAACTTTGATGCTACCGACCAGTGCAGTTACGGGGGACCGCAGAAAGTAGGGGGGTCTGCGGTACACACAAAAACCTACATATTTTCTCACCAGCCCGATAAATTCGGACAGATGATACAGATCATACAGATCACACGGGAAATACATATCACACAGATCATACAGATCATACAGATCAGGAATACATATATCTTTCCCTGAAAGATCTGGATCATGAAGAAGTGGGAATCGCCTATTAATAAGTAGACTTACGAGTACTATAACTGTATTTCCTTCACGTACGGATATACCTGGAGCATAATAAGCTGCCGCAAAAAGGGCTGATGACCCCTCACCATTATTACTAGTTCCCACCGTTACGGTAGTGGTCAGAGTGGAACCGGGTGGTCATTATTATGACAGTCGGTAATTAATTATTGCGACGGCAGTGTAACCGAAATGTAACCGAAATGTAAACTGCTGCTGAAATGAAACTGTAACGTCGTAACTGTAACAAAAAAGCAACTACACAGTAACGTATGTATCCGAACTACAGTAAAAGTTGCAACAGCAACAGAACAAACGGGTTGCTTACCGTTGGTTATCACACACACAGTGATCGGGAGGGGACGCACAACGGGTCCCCTGTGCCATTCATTAGACTGACAGCCGCCAGCTAAAATCGCGACGGAAGCAATGCGACCGTAACGTAAAGGTACTGTAACAGTAACAATAACGTAACCGCCTGAACTGCAATGAAACTGTAACTAACTAACGGAACTGAAGAAATATCTGTTAACTACTGATGTGCAGTACTACAGTAACACTGATTGATCCCTCGCCGTTGGTTTCCACTGCACGTAGAGGTAAAACATACCACTATGTCCCTAAATATAAGGAACGTTTGTATATCATTAGTGAATCAAAACGCCATCAGTTTGGCCGTCGTCAGTTCAATCACTGGGACGGAAGTGTAACCGTAATCTAGCCGCAACATGATATACTGTGTGTGATGTGATCGCAATAATATAGCTGTAACATGCCAATGGACTGGCCGCCGTCAGCCGCCACAGCTAACCGCGACGGAAGTAAGTGCAGCCGCAATGTAATAATCGTGATGAAATTGTAATGCAACTGTGATAATATAACCGAACTAGAGTAGTAGTAGTACTACCGCAGTAAAAAATGATCGTTCTCACAGTTCGTTTCCACCGTACGTAGTGGTCACAAAGTGGAACGAGTTCTCCGCCAGTCAGTAGACTGACCTCCGTCAGCTAGTTAGCTGCGACGGAAGTGTAACCAACCGTAATGTGACCGTAATATGCTGTAATAGTGTAACTGGAATGTAACTACTAACTGTAACACACCAGCAACAACATTGCATCCAAAATTAAAAGCTACAACGCCAACAACAAAACAAAAACTGATTGTTGTTTACCGTTCGTTGGTTACCGCACGCAAAGACCGAAAAGGAATCGAACGGGCTCCCCGTCAGTAGTAGACTTACCGCTAGCACAGCAAATAAAGTACGGCGTAGTAGGTGTAACTATAATAATGTAACCGAAATGTAACCGTAATGATGTAACTGTACTATAACTGTAATAATGCTGTAACTGTAATATAACCGTAATGATATAACTGTAATATATATCTGAACGACAGTAGTAATACAACAGTACGAGTAGTATAGGCACTCATCGCTCGCTTACCATTGGTCTCGATCGTAGTGGTGACAGAGTGGAAGGGGTTCTCGGCCATAAGCCTGACTTCCGTGAGAACGCCATCGAAGGTGTTATCCCCCGGGTAGCACACCATGAGGTTCGCGGCGCCGGAGCCGAGGCAGTGCTCGTTGAAGAGGCCGGTGATGCCGGGGCTGGTCATGCTGCGCCAGTTGTAGTTGTCGCTCTCGAACATGCCGATGAGGACGGCCATCTGGGCGTTTCCTGTAGTATGTATGGGGGGGGGGGGGTGAACACGTGCGGGATGGTGGACAAAGGTTGTCAGGAGACTTCATTACCACTACTACTACTACTACTACTGCTGTTGTTGTAGTGTTATGTTAGGGTATAACTTCAAGCTTGGGAACTTTGCAACGAACCGAAGCGCCCACTAGAACGCGATTTCTCGACAAAACGTTCACGAACAACGTTTTGACACATATTGGTGAATTGATAACTGGTAGGCGTAGGCCGCGATTGTATACAGCAGTATGTGCTGTCTATATACAGTGTTCCACGTTTGTATGTCGCGAATCGCGACACCCCCCCCCCTCCGCCCTCTATCCCCCCCCCTGCCACCAACACCACTACCACCACCACCGCTACCACCACCACCACCGACACCGACACAACCAACACCACCAACACAACCACCGACACCAACACCAACACCAACACCACCCCACCAGCTCCCCCCCCAACCCTCCACTCAAACACCACCACCACAAACACCCCACCACCAAACACCACCACCAAACACCACCACCACAACCAACACCAACACCAACACCGACACCAACACAACCAACACCGCCACCACCACCACCACCACCACTACCACCAACACAACCAACACCAACACCAACACCACCATCACCACCACCACCAACACCAACACCACCACCGGTCCTTACCTCCGTCCTCTATAGCGCAGTCCTCGGCCCCCAGGTTGTCGCGCACGAGGTGAGTGAGAGTGTGGCTCTGCCAGTAGAACTTGTCGAGGTTTGCCGTGACCCAGGCGAGCAGGTCGTCGCCGACCCAAAGGCCTTCGTCGAAGTCTTCCTTCATGCCCCTCGTGCCGGCCGGAGGGCTGAACGCTCTGCTGAGCCAGCCGCTCTCCATCTGGGGTGGGAGCCCTGGGAAAGTTTCAAGGGGAGGCAGAAAAAGCAAAAGTTGAGTGTTAAGAAAAGAGACGCGTGCTACGGTAGAGGTAGCACTTTTTGGCTGTTTTTTTTTTCTGAACGATCGGGCTCCTTAACCCAAATTCGTCGGACTTTCATTCTTGTGACGAAATATGTTTCAGAATATACTTCGGTCATGAGATTTCTCATCCGGCAGTACCTTTATTTTCCTCTAAAACAATTTTTTCGGTGAAGTATGGCGCCCCTTAAGTGAGGAGCTCAGAAAAAAATGGTGCACCTCTATCGTAGCATGCATCAAGAGAACAAAATAAATGAAGGAAGAGCAAAAACAAAAACAAAAAAAACAGAAAACACGGTATCGATGCACAACAGCTGCAGCAGTATATATAGCATGACTCTTGCGCTCTACGAGTCGAGGGGTTTATTAACAAGTTGTACCGTAGTGAATATATGTGACATCTAGACGCATGATACGATAGAGAGGCACCATGATTTTACTTGAACTCTCCACTCTGAGGAACTTTATTTAGACCTCGCACGGGGAAAAAAAAAACATGTTTTTTGGACGAAAGTTAAAAGTGCTACGTACCCGATGACCGATCTCAAGACCGAAGTATAATCGGAAAACAAATATTGCAACACAAGAACACTGAAACTACGACGATTTTTGGGTGATAACCCTCTTTAGGACTGCACTCCCGAATTGGGGACAAATTACTTGGAATTAGAGTCAAATATAGGGTTATGTACAGTGCAGTACTAACAGGGTTAAGGAGCCCGGTCGTTCAGGAAACGTTTCAGCCAAAAAACGGTACCACTCTGACTCTAAATACTCTGACCCTAAACATAAGCACCATTCCAATTACATGATTATATACAAACGGTCCTTATATTACGGGTCAGAGCTCTGACCCTAAACATAAGCACCATTCCAATTACATGATAATATACAAACGGTCCTTATATTACGGATCAGAGCTCTGACCCTAAATATAAGCACCATTCCAATTACATGATAATATACAAACGGTTCTTATATTACGGGTGAGAGCTCTGACCCTAAATATAAGCACCATTCCAATTACATGATAATATACAAACGGTCCTTATATTACGGGTCATATATCTGACCCTAAATATAAGCACCATTCCAATTACATGATGATATACAAACGGTCCTTATATTACGGGTCAGAGCTCTGACCCTAAACATAAGCACCATTCCTGTTACATGATGATATACAAACGGTCCTTATATTACGGGTCAGAGCTCTGACCCTAAACATAAGCACCATTCCAACTACATGATAATATACAAACGGTCCTGATATTACGGGTCAGAGCTCTGACCCTAAATATAAGCACCATTCCAATTGCATGATAGTATACAAACGGTCCTTATATTACGGGTCAGAGTGGTATACCGGTAATACGATACGTGTAGTATATGACTTGTTGTATGCGCTTACGTACCTTCGGGGGGGGGGGGGGGGGGGGTTTCCCCCCCCCCCCCCCCCTCTTGTCCAGCTGTGATATGTGGCTTGTAGTATTCGTACGAATTGTACAACATGTGCGATTCGTGCGATTTATTGTGATTCGTATATATGAAATGTATAAGTTATCGTAATGAATGTCTGCAAATGACTTGGCACATTTGTAGGAGCTTCCGTACCTCATAGGAGGGATATGTTATTCGCCCCCATTTTTCGGCTGGGCCACACCCAAGCCGTGTCTCACCACTGTCTAGTTAGTTATAGGTATGTGATATCGTTCGTTGCATGTTTGTATGATTTGCATGACTTGTACGATTTGTACGATATATTCATATGATATGTACAGCAGTATGCACTACTTGTATGGTTTTTATGATTTGTATGGTTGGTATGATTTGTATGCGTTTCCGTACCTTCGGGGGGGGTCGGCTTGACCCCCTTCTCTAGCTGGGCCACACCCGAGTCGAGGCTCAGCACGCTCTCGAACGGAGACAAGACCTGCGCGGTCGAAAGGGCATCGATACAGTGAGGGCGTGCGAGGTAGAAAAGGGTCGAAACACAAAAAACCCTCACCACGCGTTGGACAGTCAATCGATTCCCACTTCGTCGTGATCGAAATATTTCAGCAGAGCAGATATAACGTTCGTGATGTGTTTTGCGGAGATCGGCCACGTACAGGTCCCGCCGTCCCCGCGATAACAGGCCGCCGATAAGCAGTACATACCCCAGGCAGAACGGCAGGCAGGCAGACAGGCAGACACAAGATAGACAGACTAAAGACAGACAGACAAGACAGACAGGTCGTACGCAATGAAGATCTGTTTTTGCCAAAAACGATAAAAAAAAAGGCGTTGTTGTTGTCTTCGTAAAAAAGAGGAGCACGAGAAGGAGGGGGAGGAGGAAGGGTGTGGGCGGGTGGGAGTCGGCCAACCGAGACACTTAATACGCCCTCATTATCTATGTTGGAAAAAAAAAGAAGGACGTGGACGAAGAGGAATAAACGGTGGAGTGTACTAACCTTGTGAAGGATACCGATTCCGTTGAAGGCATGTTCCGTCTTGATCCTCGAACCGTACTCGATGTTCAGCGCTGCTTCGGCGGCAGCAAACTTGGCCAGGTCAAAGCCCGTCAGCCTCTCCTGTCGAGACAGAGGAACGGGAAAGGCGGGGTTGGAGGGGGGGGTGCGTAGGCGAGCGCAAATGGGTTCTCCTGTCTTCATCTCATTAACACACCTTCCAGATCCGTACACTTATAGCAAATTCAACAACCAATTGAAAACAAGAACTTCGTGTACCGTAGGGTCGCCGTTAGGCCCGATACTCGGGAAAGAGCGAATAGTTATGTGAGTGCGGGATTGGTGGGCTGTAGTGTTTGCGGACTCAGTCCATGCATAGCCGTCAGGTCGATACGAAATATGCGCCAATAAGGCCCTCGCACCCCTACAATACCGGGGCCGAGCTCATCGGGTTTTCACCAACTTAGTCCGGCGCATTTCTGGGGCGGGGGGGTGTGTGGAGTGGTCACCACGATAGTATCTAAACGGGCGCACGATTGAAGGAGGCGGGGGCGGCAAGGATAGGGGGGGTAGGCGTGAAGCGTAAGGTATAGGAGTATAGGGGGGAAGGGGTGTAGGGTGTTAGAGGGGGTAGTGTACTCATCACGCGCCGCATATGCTATGCATGGCCGTAGTCATACGACCATAGACCCTCGCGTCTGCTGACCGACTGTGTTTCTCACCGCAGGACCCGTCTGCTCCTCCAAGGACTTGTAGTCGAAGACGGCCGTGGCTAGGAACAGGTCGTCCACAACGCCAGCCAGGTGGAACCGCCGCTCGCCCTGCCACAAAGTAAACACAATGGTTGATCGGTCGGTCGGTGGGTCGTTCGGTAGATTAGTCGGTCGGTCTGTATACCGGTATGGACTTCTTGATTATTTTATTGGTTGGTCGATTGATTGATGACTTGATTGATTGGCTGATTGATCGATCGGTAAGTTGGCTAGGGTTAGATAGTTGGTTGGCTGGTTGGCTGGTTGATTAGTTGGTTAGTTGATTGGTGGATAGTCGATAGGTCGGTCGGTCGGTCGGTCGGTCGGTCGGTTGATCGGCCAGTCGGTTGGGCAGTTTGCTAGTTGCTTGATCGGTCGGTTCGTTGGGTCGGTATATTGACTTGTTGAACATTTGGTTGGTTGATCGATTGATTGTTTGGTTGGTGTGTGGGTTAGTTGGTAATAGGGTCAGTGGTTGGTTGGTTGGTTGTCTGGTTGGTTGGTTGGTTGGTTGGTTGGTTCGACACCAGATTCGCAGCAAACCTAAGGAAGTTGGGAGTCGTTACCCTGAATCCAATGTCGAACACACCTATATTCTCAAAGTAACAAATCCAGCTACGCTACGAAAACAAGCAGTAAGAAAGCCAGGCTGAGATATACAGCAACACAAAAAAAATGAATTTGATACACTAAAGTTTAGTTTGGAACGTACCCATTCTCAACTAAGAACTCCAGCTACACATATACGAAAACGAGCAATAAGAAAGTCAGACTGAGCTTTAGCAGAATAAAACAAGAAAGTTTGGGAAGGCGTTACACTATATTTTTGTGGAGAGCATACCGATTCTCAAATTAGAAATTCAGCCTGATGATGGACCAGTTTTCCCGTTTCTTATCAGTACGTAGTAGGTAGTAGGTGTCCTGTGGTGTATGTACTACAGTACGATGGGTCTGATGTTCTTCACCTGGAAAACTCCCTTAGTGCCCCAGTCTGCGATGTAGTGTCCCCAGACCCAGGAGCCCATGTCCAGCGTGGCCAGGGCGATGCAGACGTGCAGCTCTTCGAGGCCGTCGGCGCCGATGTACTGCACGATGGCGGCGTTCGGGCCTAGGGTGCCGGGGATGGCCTCACCTGTCTCGTCAGCGTACCTTTTGTACAGGGGTAGGGAGGGAGGCGGCGGGGGCGATGCAGACGTGCAGCTCTTCGAGGCCGTCGGCGCCGATGTACTGCACGATGGCGGCGTTCGGGCCTAGGGTGCCGGGGATGGCCTCACCTGTCTCGTCAGCGTACCTTTTGTACAGGGGTAGGGAGGGAGGCGGGGGGGGGGGGGGGGGTGACGTCATATTCATGCATGGCCGTAGTCGTGTGACCATAGACCCTGGGGGGGTTACTCATTTGTTGCTTGCCTTAGTCATTTGACCATTGGCCACGCATCTCTTTCGAGACGGAGCTGAGGGGTGGCGGGGGGAGGTACGCATGTCGTGCACGGCCGTAGTGGTATAAAGGGGGAGGGGGGGGGGGGTAAGTATTGAGCCCGGTGTTGCGGAAAGTTGTTGTATCGATTGCCTATACGTACGAGAGAATGTAAAAGTAATATGTACGTACTACTGCAGTAGTACTAGGAGCGAACCGGTGAACGGAACCCCAGAGTCCCGTTCTAAGAAATGAACGCCTTCCTAAACCAATAAAATACAAAACGACAATTTGTTTCCAAACCTCAATTTCGTTTCTAATCTTGACATGGGTTGTTGTTGGGGTTATATAGGGTTAAAGCGAGGGTTGTGGTCCACGATTTTGATTTGGGAAATTTCTATACACTCGGATTTTAGACCGGGGAGGGATTTCTTGAACGGAACTCGGGGGTTCTGTTTACCGTACATATTGCTGCTCGAAAACAATACCCTACTGTGCCGGGGATGGCCACACCACTCTCGTCAGTGTAACTGTTGTCCAGTTAGAGGAGGGAAAGGGGCGGGTGGGCCGGTGTTATGTGAAATTTTCAACGCTTCAAAAGTAATATGCATCACAGCATCCACACAAAACACACGGGACAAAACTAGCAATGCAAACGTCAACACAACCAAGAGGAAATAAAATTCTCGAAGTTCCGGGCGTCCTGTAGGTGCAAGCTTCTCAGAATATGATCGAGCTACTGTCGCCTATATTATCAACACACAGCAGGAGTCCGGTACTGCAGCCCATACTGTTAACACACAGTAGGTGTCCGGTGCTGCAGCTACTACTGCTGTCAACGCACAGTAGGTTTCCTGCCTTGTGTATAGCCCAAACTATCAGCAAGTAGCAGTAGTAGTAGGTGTTCTGTACTGCAGTATAGCAGGAGCAATCCCACGGTAGGGGTACCGCTGTTAGGCTCAATATTTTCTGACCGGTTGTTCTCCCCACATGTGAGTAACCACCGGATACTATTTTTATTTCACTGGTACATTTGTTTAAGGGCTACCGCATTGGCAGGTTTGCTCGGGTTGCGCGAACGAATGTTTCCGAAATCATGTTTCGGGTGAGATATTGAGCTCCTCATGTGAGGAGCTCAGAAAATTCTGCTGTGTCCCTACCGTGGGGTGACTCAGAGGTGGAGCCAACGGCGCAGACGAGGCTCTCTCTGTGGCGATGGCGACGCCGGCTAGCCCATACTGTCGACACACAGTAGCAGGTGTCATGTATGGTACATATATCCCAAGCTATCGTTCCAACACGCAGCAGTAGGTGTGCATCTTGTACTGAGCTCTTGCCATTGTCCAGTGCCGTATTATTTTTGGCCCAAGCTATCAACACACAGTAGGTGCAGACATCATATTCTACTGTAGTATATTATAGAACTACTACGTAGGTAGGTGAGTGTCCTGCACTCTATGGTATGTAGCCCATACCGTCACGGCATTAGTCTGTCGAGCTCGTACTGGTAAAAGGTTAACCAATCACCTACCCGATCGAAGCCATACAACGACACACAAAACTGTAGCAGGTGTCCTGCACTACTGCTGTACATGGCTCAAACTATCAACACACAGCAGTAGGTTGCACAATACAACAACAGTATAGCTACTGTAAATGTCCTGTACTACTGTACATGGCTCAAACTAGCAACACACAACAGTAGTAGGTTGCACAATAACAGTAGAGCTACTGTCGAAATCCCATACTGTACATGGCTCAAGCCATCAACACACGGCAGCAGTAGGTTGCACAATATACAGTAGAGCTACTGTTGTAAAGCACAGTAGGTACTCACTCTGCCACGATGGTGACGCCGGCTTGCTGAACGATCTGGACGACGGCTATGTTGAAGAAGCTGAGAGTCGTGGCGTCGGTCGTTAAGTTCGCCGAGACGACGCTGTTCTCCGTAACCCCTGCCCCAGCTGAGGAATGAAATTATGATATCGAGAAAGAGAGCGGGGAGATGGGGGGGGGGGACTCAGGCAAAAACGAGAGCAGATCCATAACATCCACGACCAACTGGCCAACAATGTTCCAAAACATACATAATTCGTCTCTCATATGACATTGTTTGTTGTAGTGTTACTCAATAAGGTCTCAGAGAGGGTTCCTGGTACCACATCCACCCTTCCCACACGATTTTGATTTGGGAATTATCTATACACTTCGAGATTTTAGAGCCGGGAGGGATTCTTGGAACGGAAGCTCGGGGTTCAATGATTTACGTAACATATTGGCTGCATCGAAAGAAATATCCTACCGTGCCGGGGCATGGCCACACCATCTCGTCGTGTAACTGTTGTCCAGTTAGAGGAGGGAAAGGGCGGGTGGGCCGGTTGTTATGTGAATTTTCAACGCTTCAAAAGTAATATGTCATCAGCAGCAATCCACTAACAGAAACACACGGGAGAAACTAGCAATGCAAACGGTCAACAACAACAAGAGGAAATTAAAATTCTCAGAAGTTCCGGGCGTCCTGATAGGATTGCTAAGGCTTCTCAAAGAATGATGACTCGAGCTAACATGTCGCCTATATTATCAACACCGCAGCAGGAGTGCCGGTACTGAGGCCACATACATGTGACACACTAGTAGGATGTCGGATGGCTGGCAGCCTACTACCTGCTGTCAACCACAGTAAGGTTTCCTGCCATTGTGTATAGCCAAACTATCAGCAAGTAGCAAGTAGTAAGAGGTGTTCTGTACTGCATAATACAGCAGGAGCAATCCAACGGTAGGGGTAACCGATGTTAGGCATCAATATTTTCATCTGACCGGTTGTTCTCGACCCACAATGTGAGTAACACCAGGATACTATTTGTTTATTTTACTGGTAGCATTTGTTTATGGGGCTACCCATTGGCAGGTTGCTCGGGTTGCGCCGAACGAATAGTTTCCGAAAATCAATCGTTTCGGGTGAGATAGTTGAGCTCCTGTCATTGTGGAGGAGGCTGCAGAAAATTCCTGCTGTAGGTTCCCTACCGTGGGGTGACTGCAGAGGTGGAGGCGCGAACGGCGGCAGACAGAGGCTCTCCTCTGTGAGCGATGGCGACGCCGGCTAGCCCATACTGTCGACACACAGTAAAGCAGGATGTCATGTATGGTAAACATATATTCCCAAGGCTTAATCGTTCCAAACACGTGCAGGCAGTAGGTGATCATCTTGTACTGGAGCTCTATGCCATTGTTAGCAGTGCGTATTATTTTTGGCCCAAGCTATCAACACACAGATAGGTGCAGACAATCAATATTCTAAAACTGTAGTATAATTATAAAACTACTTACGTAGGGTAGGTGAGTGTCCTGCACTCTATGGTATGTAGAGCCCATAGCCGTCACGGCATTAGTCTGTCGAAGCTCGTAAGCTGGTAAAAGAGTTTAACCAAATCACCTGCTACCGATCGAAGCCATACAACGACACACAAAAATGTAGCAGGTGTCCTGTAGCTGACTGATACATGGCTTAAACTAATGCACACAAGGACAGGCAGTAGGTTGCACAATACAAAACAGTAGAGGATACTTAGTGAAATGTCGCTGTACTGTATAATATGGCTCAAACTAGCCACACAAGCAGCCACAGTAGGATTGCCACAATACAAGTAAAGAGATACTTGTCGAAAATCCCATAGCTGTTACATGGCTCAAACTATCAACACACAGGCAGCAGTAGGTTGCACAATATAAGTAGAGATAGCTCGATTTAAAAGCACAGTAGGAGGTACTCCACATCTAGGGGCCGACGATGAGTGACGCCCGGCTTGCTGAAGCGAATCTGGACGAAACGGCCCTATGTTTGAAGAAGCTGAGAGGCCGTGGCGTCGGTCGTGTTAAAGATTCGCCGAGACAGACGCTTGTTCTCCCTGTAACCGCCTGCCCGCCAGCTGAGGATTGAAAATATATGATATCGAGAAGAAGAGCGGGGAGAGGGGGGGGGGGTGTAACTCATGTCGTGCAGCGGCGGCGTAGTCATAAATGACGCATAGACCCCTAGACGCCTCCGCAATCTAACAATGCCGGACGAGAAGCACGTTGGGTATTTCAGCCAAACACAGCAGAGGGGGGGGGGGGGGGGGGGGGAGGGGGGGAAAGGGAGGGGGGAGTGGGGGGGGGGGGGGGGCGTACTCATTTGTTGCTTGACCTAAGTCAATTATGGACCATTGACACACGCATACCCTTTCGAGACAGGGGAAGTAAGAAATGGGAGGGGAGGGGGAGGGGGGGGTGTACTCATATCGTGCACGGCCGTAGTCATATGACCATGAGGGGGAGAGGGGGGGTGCGGATGGGAAGGAGGGAAGGAGGGAAGGAGTGAGGGAGGGAAGGGGGAAGACATGGAGACCCTGGGTACTCAAATGACACTGTTGGGACGGAAATATTGGTGGTCATTATTACGCCACTATGTCCGCAAATGCAAAGACCGTTCGAACACTTACTTTGGATCCCCAAGACGTCCTTTCCTTTTCCGGACAGAATAATGGCAGAATGGCATTACTAAGATTGTCATAGTGTTGGCCCTTAGGCTTCCGGGGCAAATTTGATATGCCAAACCATTTTTCTAAAACGTTGGTCGTTGTACATACGCAGTCCCCGAGAGAGGGTGGTAGACTCGACAGTTTTCCTCTATTATTGTTGATCCTGACATTTCCGGATAGGTTGGTATATATTATATTTCGGGGGAAAACAGTAATTGTAACTTAACATGCTAAGGGCAAACATGCTGTAAAATGTATACCGCTCTGTCCCTAAATGCAAGTGACTGTTTGTGTAATGATATTCAATTAACACGTTCCATATATTTAGGGACAGAGTCAGGGGCGTCCAGAAAATGTTTGTATAATGATATTCAATTAACCCGTTCCATATATTTAGGGACAGAGTCAGGGGCGTCCAGAAAATAGAGAAAACGACACACCACACCCCCAGAAGTCGGAATAGAAAACCGTTGCAACCGTTGTGATCACATGATGAAATAAGAAAATGGAAGAAAAAAAGGATCCTTATTTTCATTTGTTTTCACTTGGTTATAGTAACCCCCCCCCCCCCTAACGAACAAAAAATTATGTGAGATGTCGAAAAATATTTTTTCGACCACGCTCGACAGAGTAGTTGTTTTTTTACGCATGCTCGCATGCTACGATAGAGGTGCACCTGCATGCAGGCCATGTTTCTTTCTGCCTTTTGAGAGTGGCCACTTGATTATAGTATAGGACCTCTATACCTGCAGAAGTAAAAAAAAAAAAGATTCTGGAAGGGGGGGAAGCCAAAAGCGCTACAGTACCCGATGAATATTCCCATGGTCTTAACCCTTACAGGACCGGAGTCCCGTTTTGGGGACAAATTACTTAGAACTCGAGCGATTTTTCCCCAAAACGGGACTGCTGCAGTCCTAACAGGGTTAACGAAAAAAAAAAAAAAAAAATGGAATGGAATGGAACGCCGACGATTTTGGCTTAAGAAACAAACCCCCCTCATTCAGAATTCAGATTTTTTTCGGCCTAAAATTGTTACATTGATGGGGTCCTGATTTAACATTTGACGCGTGATACGATAGAGGTGGCAGGTTTTGCCTGATTTTTTTTTTTGCTGGAATGATCGAGCTCCTTAACCCCGAAATCGTCAGACACACATTATTGTGTTGCGACATTTTTTCGCAGTATACTTACTGCAGTAAGGTCGTGGGACCGTCCATCGGGTACGTACGTAGCACTTTTCGTTTCCTCCGAATCCGTTTTTTGGTGTCGTATGGAGCTCCTCAATTAAATGAGGAAGGAGCTCAGAAAAAAAACCGGGTGAAGCTCTGTTATCGTAGCATGCATCATTTCCACCGTGTAATAACAAGTTGTTTTCGATATTGGAAGGCGTTTCGCACTATATATATGTGTGTATAAACATACCTGTCAGTTTCACCCTGGGAGCGCCCGCGGAAGGTTCGTCGGAACTTTCTTGCATGCCCAGCCTGGCCTGGACCTCGGGGTCGAGCATGGTGTCCGCCGTATTGAAGTACACAAGGCGCACCTTTTTTTAAGTCGCAGACAACGAATACAACAATAATCACAGTGAAGCAAGGGGTCGGGGCGTAGGTAAGGGATATAGGGCCGCAGCAGGGTTGTTTTGAGTACACAAGGTGGCGTACCATTTTAAGTCACACAGACGCAATACAACGATCGTAGCGGGAATAGGGGCCAGGGATACTATAGGGCGGCCTCGTCGAAGTACACGATGCGCGCCGTTTAAGCCAACAGATAGATGCACATTGTTTTCCCCTGAAAAAACGAAACCACTTCGTACATAGAAGCACATTTATTTCCAGTAATATATATATATACCAGGTATATGTATATGAGGCTTTTCACTTGAGAAGGTCTGTGTTTCACCCAACAACGTTTGCGTATGACAAGAAAACTTAAAAACGGACTTGATACCCGCTGGCCTAGGTTTGCAACTCGCACCAAGTAAAACGCACGTCGACGAGAAGGGGAAGCAAAGGCTGATGTCTTCTGACGATAAAAGGTAGTGGGGAGGGGGGGTTTTCGACCGCAAAAAGGGTTGGGGGGTGGGGGGGGGGGGGTACTCGTGTCGTGCATGGCCGTAGTCGTATTGCATAGACCCTCGCATCCCTACAACGCCAGTGGGGAGGGGGGCAGGGGGAGCCCTGCTTCGTGGCCCTGTGGATCTGAGTTACGGCTACGTACGAAGGGAGAGAGCAAAGAACGGCCGAAGATATTACATGCAAATGTAAAAACAAAAACACAAAAACAAAACAAAAACAAAACAAAAACAAAACAAACACGAACGGTGTTCCAGCAAAA
>MEHQ01003655.1:257972-322255 GCA_008828725.1 Saccharina japonica
TGCGCCCAGCCACAATCCCAGTACTGCTGAGGATTAGGAGGTCTGTAGTGCTGGTCCATACTGTGGGCCGTCAGTCTCGGGGAAGGCCCGAGCAGCAGCTGTTTACCAGCAGCCCCCGGCCGTACTGCTGCCTGTTAAAGCGGGTTTTTGTCTTTTCTGCTTTCTTATTTCCTGTCGAAGCTATAATAGTTTCGCCGACGACTACTGTACCTAGAATACTCTTCAAGTACTTATTATCATGGAAACCTTCACCAACAGCAACAGCAACAGCCTTACCAACGCCATTAGTGGGCTGAGGAAGTTTGACGGAAGAGACACGAGTCACGTTCGGGATTGGCATAAACAATTCGCAGTTGTCCTCGGCGTCACCCGGCGAGATATCGCAAGCGTGATCAACGGGGCGAATTCGACCATCCCCCAATACGGCAAAGCACGGGAATCGCCCTTACGCTCCCTGGTACCCTCCACCAGGACGTCGCGTCATTTGACAGGGAAAAGGATGACCTATACGCCATTATGTTCCTGCTAACAGAACAGCCAGCCTCCCCCCTCGTGCTTATGCACGAAAACCACTTTGGTACGAGCGGGGACGGACAAAAGGTCCTACAAGAGCTTTTCGCGAAATACAACAAGGTCACGGATGAGGTCGTACGAGCTACGATGGTGAAGCTGGTCAACACCGGCATGAAACCGGGTCAAGACCCGGACGACTTCTTCGGGGAGAAGACCCTTGCCCGCGCTGAGCTCGCCAAGATCGGCGAACCCATCACCGACCGCCGGTTTAAGGACATCTGCGTGCAAGGATGCACATCCGATTACAGAGACACCAAGTTCATGATGTACCGTGACCCTTCCCGTGACATCGATCAGATGCAAAGCACCATGCGACACCTGTATTTGGACGATCTCTCCCGCAGCAGCGGCGTCAAAGGAACGATACCCGGGCGCGGTGTAGCTATGACAGCGGAAGCATCAACGCGCGACTACTGCGGAAAGGAGGGATACCAAGCTTGCAGATGCTGGCAAAAGAGGGATGACGCAAGAGCCGACGACAAGAAGCCGAAGAACGAACGAACGTCGGGCGGCAACGCAGGAGCTAAGGGAGCCGCTGGACAGAAGTGGTGTTCCATCCACAAGACTACCTCACACAGTGACGAGGGCTGCTACAAGTAGGGTGCCCCACGTCCCGACCGTAGGGGTGCCCACGTAGCTTCCGCCGTATTATCTTCTGGCTCTCCTCCTGCCAACGATGACGAGAAACCATCCTTTCCTTTCGACGATGATTTTGAGGAGGGATTCGCATTTTCAGGACGAACTACGGAAACTGGCCAAGGAATCTCAGTATCCAACCCGGGCGAATTCACCATGCTGGTGAACAGCGGCGCATCGGACCACTTTGTGGATGGCACGTTGATCCCAGGCCTGCGGCAAGACATGACGGAGTACCAAACGCTCGACCAGCCGAAGCCCATTGAGATCGCTGGAAACATCAAGGTATTCGCGACGGCAACGGGAAAAATCTGCGGACACATCATCAACCCATCAGGTCAGCCTATATCCCTGTTCACATCTCTTGTCATGATCGTCCCCGGGATGGGACGCCATCTCTTCTCCTCTACGTACGCGGCCCAAGTAAGTGCCGACACCTGGCTGGCACAAGCGACTGGGACACATGAACCCCCGCAACATGGAGCTTCTTCGCGAAGTTTGACGGCAATGGTGTGGAATACACCGGCACAGTGTCAGGCTGTGACATCTTGACGCATGCTACGATAGAGGGGCACCATGTTTTTTTCTGAGCTCCTCACTTAAGGAGCGTCATACCTCACCGAAAAAACAAATTTGGGGAAAATAAAGGTGCTGCCGGATGATAAATCTCATGACCCGAAGTATTCTCTCAAACATATTTCGTCACAAATTGAAAGTCCGACGAATTTGGGTTAAGGAGCCCGATCGTTCAGAAAACGATTCAGCCAAAAAACGGTATACCTCTGTCGTAGCACGTGTCATCTGCCCAGTGGGCAAGAGCACGCAAACGCCTCACCCGAAGAATGGCAAACACAAGACTGACGGACCAATGGAACTGGTTCACACCGACCTCATGGGACCCATCACACCAGCAGCAAGGGGAGGCTACAAATACGTCAGCGAGATTACTGATGACTTCTCTCGTAAGAAGGAGGTCTTTCTGCTCAAAGTCCCAAACCGAGGCAATCGAGGAACGTCAGGGAGAGCTTCGACGGACCTCGTCGGGAGCAATCAAGAATGTTGCCTATGGGGTCTTCAGCAAGATGCTCGATTGCTTCCGACGAGTTCAGTCGAAGCCCTCCCTGACACTCCTCGATTGCGGCTGACTGCTTGCGCTTCAAATAAGTGGTACTTCAACAGCGGGACAATACCTCTAGTGTACGTTATTCTCCCTGGCCGTTAGGATCCTTGCAACGATGTTTTCCACGTCGGCCCTGAGACTGCTCGACACGGTGGCAAGAATGTTGCCTATGGTGTCTTCGGTAAGATGCTCGATTGCTTCCGACGAGTTCCGTCGAAGCCCTCCCTGACACTCCTCGATTGCGGCTGCCTACTTGCGCTTCAGATAAGTGGCTCGGAAGCGCAAGCAGTCAGCCGCAATCGAGGAGTGTCAGGGAGGGCTTCGACGGAACTCGTCGGAAGCAATCGAGCATCTTGCCGAAGACACCATAGGCAACATTCTTGCCACCGTGCCGAGCAGTTTCAGGGCCGACGTGGAAAACATCGTTGTAAGAATCCTAGTGGCCAGGGAGAATAACGTACACTAAAGGTATTGTCCCTCCTGTTGAACAATAGTATGTCTTGTTGCAGCTTTTAATAGCTGGCAGTGCAATCCATTTCCATATGTTCCTTTGTTGGTTTTATGGTCGGCAGGAACACTGACTGGTAGACTGTGTACTCCTATGATTATCGCGGAATGATAAACAGATCAATGTTTTAGACTACTATAAACCATTCTTTATTTTGTTTTTGTCGAAACGATTGGTGGGAATATAGGCGCAGTACGTACACGACATAATCGTGTTTGTTTTTGTTTGTTATATTTTTATTGGATTCATGTCCAGTACAGAGAACGTGGCTCCTGTTTGGACATTGTTTTTGTTTGGCATATAACGCAGGCGTAGAAAATCATTGGATCGACGAGATATCGTATAGTTGGCATTTGTTTGCCTGGAATTGCCCGCATGTAGCGAGTTATCGTGACGAGAGGTCGTGTCAGATATGATTCTTGTTGGTAGTCAGCATTTGTCTTCACTGGATAACACGGAGAAGTCATCTGCAGTATGCGTAGATTGTGTTCAAGAGTTGAATCCTCGGAAGATCCAGTAGTGGCCAATCAGAGTTAATTGTCAAGTCAGTGAAGGTATGAAGGACAAGTTGTGCATTGTCGTACCTGGTGTCTACTACCGTGTATATCCTAAGTGGTTTAGTTGCTCAGAATCTAAGTGTGGGACATTATACATTACCGTATATAGACTGAGTACAAGATCGGTCACGATTGTTGTTGCGTTGTCTGACGTATGGTATCGTAGGAAGTACATGCTGCTGTTTTGAGATTCAAGATCGTAGTGCATGTTACTGTTTGCCATCAGCAAGATCGTCAAAGGAACAGGAGCGTTTGCACGCGCACTCTCTCACTCTTCTTTCGCTAATCATCATCAGCTTCGCTTTTGAGCATACCTGGTATACATGAATCTACATTGGCCCGGACGATCTTGCTTCTTCTATTGAAGCGTCCATATAAGTCTTTGCCTCACAGCGACTTCAGCGCGTTCACCGCAAAAGGTTGTATCTTGTTCGGTCATCGACAAGTGGACCTGAGTGCGTACACACCGCTGGTATACACGCCACACCACATCTCTATTAGAACGACCATACGTAGCCCATCGCATCCCTACAATGCCGGGACGGAACGCGTTAGGTTTTCACAGAACCAGGCCGACAATGGTATTGCACCAAACGCGAAGCGTCGTGAGGTGTTTGGGGCGGGGGGGGGGGGGGGGGGGGGGGGGGGGGGGGGGGGGGGGGGGGGGGCTGGGCGTATATATGTGCCTGGTATGTCAAAACCCTTGAATAGTGTTCTTCGTACATGATTTGCGTTCTTCTTCTCTCTTGTGTTGGTCGCTTTTGTCGCGCTTTTTCGTAGTACCTGGCATACCTGGCACATACCTTACAACTCTAGCCGTACATATAAGGACCGATTAGGCCTTAACATGAAGACTCAGCGGTCCTTACATTCCCGCCACATAGAGTGACTATGGCAAGGGGGAAAGAAAAAAGTGCTTGAAAGTAAAAAGGACGAATCGTACCCCTCCTAAAAGAGTCTGTACGTAAAACAAACTACACGGAAGTATTTTATATCTACAACTATCCGTGTGCCGGCCCCAACGCTCTACCAACACCGTAGGCGTGATGGAACATTGCACCTTTTTAAATACCATGATCATACTTCGTCCAAACTGCTCTACGCAATACGTATCAGATTGGTTTGGTGCTGCTCGCTATATATATTTGTCATGATCGATGAGTGTTCAGTACCGTGTCTACCGTGTAGTACCGTCAGCAGTGGACAGACACTGTTAGTGGATCTTCCTAAGGTAGCTAATTAGGCACTCTGATTGGCCAAGCAAGCACTGACCACTGGCATAGGGTTCGGGTTAGGGTTAGGGTTAGGGTTCGATCTGAGGATCACACTACTACTACCAAGACAAAACCCCCATTTTAAAGATCCACTATCTATCACCCTTTGTCCACCCCTCCGTATGCGACAGCGGTTAACAAGCTCCTTATTTTGTCGAATATGGCTCGCGGCTGATTGTGATGACAACGTTGGGGCGTAGCCTGTTAAACGGGCTATTGAACAGGGTTTAGTGTGGCGTTCCCCTCGCTGAAGATTCTTAAAACTAAAAAAAGACAAGATCAGCCTGAAATTATGAAGCCCTTAAGAACTGGTCCCACGTATTTGGGACCAGTTCTTAAGGCCTTAAGAACTGGTCCTACGTATTTGGGGGCAAACTACTTGGAATTAGTGTGGGATGCATCTTTTCAATTATGAATGGGTTAACTCCCGAAATAATATTAACACACGACGTGTACTCTGTTCCACAATTATACAGTATTAATAGTATATACTCACGATAAGTTCGGAGGCGAGGATGCAGGGCACCAGGTCCACCTTCATGTCGGAATCTGAAAAAAAAAATGAAGAAAAAAACAACCAAAGTATCACAAGCGTTAAGTTATACGGACGATGGCGTTAGTGGTATAAGTATAGCATCAATCAGCGTTTCAACAAACACGACACACGTTAGTTGGCGATAGCGTAAGAGATAGCCTCAGAAGTCACTAGTTATAGTAGTAAGTAATTACAGCAGTATCACAGGCGTTGAGTTATAGGAACGATAGCGTTAGTGGTATATATAAGTATAGCATCAATCAGCGTTTCAACAAACACGACACACGTTTACGAAGTTGGCGATGGCGTTAAATAGTGGTATACAGTAGGGGTCCCCCAATAAGGCGGTGGTGTGCCAGAGCAAGCAATACGACCGCCATATAGAGGGAAACCGCCTTATTCGCTCCAGGTTATGAGTGCCATTTCCCAGCCGTGCCACGCGATTTTGACCGCCTTATATCGGGATACCGCCTTACTCAGACCGCCTAATAGGGGAACCCCACTGAACAGCATCAGCATTATTGAACAGGGCTGACTGACGTTGGTTGGCGATAGCGTTAGTGATGGCACCAGAAGTAATTAGTTCTACGAGTATCAGTAAGTAATTAGTACTATTATATTTGTAAGTCATTAGTACTATTAATAAGCCATTAGTACTATTAATAATCCATTAGTACTAATATTAAATAGTAAGTCATTAGTACTATTAGTGAGTCATTAATACGATTAGTAAGTCATTATTACAGTAGTACTATCAGTAAGTTATTAGTACTACTCGTACAGTATGAGTACTAGTAAGTCGTTAACAGTACTAAATGTAGTAGCAAACCGCACAAGGTGTCGACAGCCTCTCAATCTTGTACGCCTAACAGTATACGTAGTGGTGTGCTACATTTATTTGTTTAATGTCTCCACAACGAGTTTTTTACGCCCGTATTGTTTAAGGGGAGTCTCGGCCACTTGTTTTGCAACCTTCGATTAGCTGTATTAATAGAAGAGAAACAAACGCGATTTTTCTTCTTCTGTGGAATCACACATAACATACGGATCACGCGACTTCACGAAAAGCTCAACCCGGCGCAGCGGATATTGATATTTGGTGGTCCACAACAACAGCAATGATGGTTTCCACGCTACCACTCACTATTGCTGCTGCTGCTGCTGCGGAAACAAACGAAAACTTTTGCGAGATCTAGACGTTTCAAGACAAGTGTATTACCGATCTACAGGTAGTACGATCTACTATTAATACATGTCTGTACGGACGAGATAGATAGCTCATTCACAATCTGCGTGGTGATCAAGCAATATACATATGTTTCCCGGGTTGGATCTGAACTACTATGCATTTCCTGCACAACCTCTCACAAGAGGCAGGCGAGGAACTATACGATCTAGATGGTCTATCTGTAGATAGATCTGTAGATAGATCTGTGGATAGATCTGTCCGTGGTGCGCAACTGTGGCAAACGGTATTTCAACGTAGTACGGGTAGTTTCTATGCTACATCCCCCCCCCCCCCCTCCCCTTTTAACCCTCTACCTCGATATAATTTAAACGTTTCAGAATTCGTTTTTTAATTTTTATTTATATTTTTGTTCTTATTTTTCGGTTCGGCTTGTGTCGTTGTGTTCTCGTACCCGGTACGTTAGCATCTCACTTGCCTTGCCCATTAATTTGCGTTTAGTTTGTTTTGGTTTTTCTCTGTTTCAGTCTGTGACCACAGAATTTGTGTATCTCTAGGATTAGGAATCAGGAAACACACTGGGTGTACTGATGTGGTTGGGTAGAAAGAACGGGTTTAATGTGAAGACAACACAATGCCTGCGAAAAAATATACCGGTAGGATCGAAAAATAGTATAACAACTTCGAGTTGATGTAAATGTACTCACCGGATGGCACGACCGGTATAACTGGCGCCACTGGTGCCACTGGTGTCACTACGGGTGCCACTGGTGCCACTGGTGCTACCGGTGTCACTGGCGCCACTGGTGCCTCGTCTTTCACTGGTGCCACTGGTCCCAAGGATTCCACTGGTGACACTACTGGTGCCACAGGTGCCACTGGTGCCACTGGTGCGACTGGTGCGACTGGTGATGCCACTGGTGCCACTGGTGCCACCGGTGCCGTTGGTGCTACTGGTGCCACTGGTGCGACTGGTGATACCACTGGTGCCACTGGTGCCACCGGTGTCACCGGTGCCACTGGCGATGCCACCGGTGCTACCGGCGATGCAACTGGTGCCACTGGCGATGCCACTGGTGCTACTGGCGATGCCACTGGTGCCACCGGTGCAACCGGTGCGACTGGTGCTGCGACTGGTGCTACCGGTGCCACTGGTGTCACCTCAACAGGGGCCGTGGGTGCAGTCGGTTGTTTATCGGTAGGAGAACCTGATGGCGCGGTTGATGCTACTGGTGCCACTGGTGCTACCGGTGATGCCACTGGTGCCACTGGTGCAACCGGTGATGCCACTGGCGCCACCTCAACGGGAGCCGTGGGCGCCGTCGGTTGTTTGTCGGTAGGAGTATCTGATGGCGCGGTTGGTGCTACTGGTGCGACGGGTGCCACTGGTGCTACTGGCGATGCCACTGGTGCCACTGGTGCAACCGGTGATGCCACTGGTGCCACTTCAACGGGAGCCGTGGGCGCCGTCGGTTGCTTGTCGGTAGGAGCACCTGATGGCGCGGTTGGTGCTACTGGTGCGACGGGTGCCACTGGTGCTACTGGCGACGCCACTGGTGCCACCGGTGCAACTGGCGATGCCACTGGTGCAACTGGTGCGGGGTCCTCGGACGCAGTCGGGTGGTCACCAGAATCACCCGATGGCGCGACTGGTGCAACTGGTGACGCCACGGGTGCAACCGGTGATGCAACTGGTGCAACTGGTGACGCCACTGGTGCAACTGGTGATGCTACTGGTGCCGTCTCAACAGGGGCGGTGGGCGCAGTTGGCTCGTCAACAGGAGCACACGATGGCGCGGTCGGTGCCACTGGTTCCACTGGCGGTGAAACCGGCTTCACCGGCGCCACTGGTGCCACTGGTGCCACTGGTGACACTGGTGACACTGGTGACACTGGTGCCACTGGTGCCACTGGTGCCGTCTCAACAGGGGCCGTGGGATGTTCATCAGCCGGAGCACCCGATGGCGCGGTCGGTGCCACTGGTGCCACTGGTGATGCAACTGGTGTTGCTGGCGCCACTGGTGATGCAACTGGTGCTACTGGCGCCACGGGGGATGCAACTGGTGATGCAACTGGTGATGCAACTGGTGCCACTGGTGTCACTGGTGATGCAACTGGTGCCACTGGTGCCACTGGTGCCACTGGTGATGCAACGGGTGATGCAACTGGTGCCACAGGTGCCACAGGTTGTGCCACTGGTTGTGCCACTGGTTGTGCCACTGGTTGTGCCACCGGTGCGTCTTGAACCGGAGGCGCGGGCGCAGGTGTTGGCGACGGAGGAGTAGGGGCAGCCTCGTCGGACGAAGACGTGACTTCGACCTGGTCCACGTAGATGTGCTGCTCGCTCGGCGTTTTTATTTTCGATTTTTTGCGAAGATGAAACGACGGGGGAGAAGGTAGCAACGGGTGGAGTGGGACAGGGGAAAGGAAGGGGGGAGGGGTGACAAAGAGAACGAGCGGTAAAAAAGGGCAGGTTGAGTATTTTTTCAGAAAAACGTGTATCTGTTTTTTCAGGGCCGCTATCGGGGTTATGACCCGACACCTGCCCTTCTTTTCCCCCGGAGATGCACTTAACGGAGTACACCCCAGGCTGTGGAGCAAAAACAGAATACAGAAACCAGTTCAATTCTACTCTACAGTATAAGTGAGTACTGTCGTCAGGAAAAACGAGCTTGCTACAAATACGTAGCTCAGCGGTAATATTTTACGTACGTACGATCGATCTAACCAGCCAAGGATTCATCCCAGCGTGGTGAAGGTGGGGTAGAAAAGGACCCCCCCCTAAAACAAAAACGTCATAATTGATCCGTGCAACGGTAGGTCCCTATTTAAGAGCTGCGGTAGGTCCCTATATAAGAGGCACAACAACAAAAAATGCCCACGCCGCGTTTTTGGAGATAGATTCTGAAGTTTGGGGCATACGTATTATGTGGGTCCCTTTCAAGCCTTTGCCGAGTGGGGAGTTATTTTCTGTTTTGTTTTATTTTTTCCGATGGAAATTTGGATGTCTTACAATCAAAATTTCCCATAAAAAATACAAGAATTGACAAACAAAATCTGGCGGAAATAAAAAAACATTCGTCAACGGCTTGACAAGGGGTGATAGAGAAGTAGAGCGCGTGGGACCAAATTCAGGGTCTATCTAAAACACAAACGGTGTAGACATTGGACTCTGAAATAATTCGGCGCGATAGGCTTGAACCAGCTCGAATAAGCTAAAAGTGCGGATTGATGAGCAATCGCAAAGCCTACCGTAATCACATCACGAAACAATAAGCAAAAGACGCGTGCTACGGTAGAGGTAGCACTTTTCGGCTGAATCGTTTTCTGAACGATCGGGCTCCTTAACCCAAATTCGTCGGACTTTCATTTTTGTGACGAATAATGTTTCAGATTATACGCCGGTCATGAGATTTCTCATCCGGCAGCACTTTTATTCCCCTCCAAAATCATTTTTTCGGTGAGGTATGACGCTCCTTAAGTGATGAGCTCAGAAAAAACATGGTACACCTCTATCGTAGCATGGGTGACATATGAAAACACGAAGTAAAGACCTATGCCAATGGGAAAGCGATGTTGCCATGAAAAACATGTGAATTCCAAAAATCCCCGCCAAAACATTCCAGAACAAGCTTGGCCAAAATGTTCCTGAACAAGCTTTTGCTATAAGATCGGCATTCCAGACGATATGATCAGGCCAAGGGGCTAGATCAATTCAGAAATGTTTTGGCAAAAAAACTAAAGGTTCTTCCAGTAGTAAAACCCTATAAGAAAGTAGCACGTGCTAACCATTCATAGCTCTCATCTCACCTGCTCCTCTCCGGAGCACGTAGCGTACACCCGAAGCTGCGGCGTTTGAAGAAAGGAGTAAGGCGACGACCGCGCAAGGAACGATTGTAAGCGCGGGCGTTATAAATGAAAAAGCACAGGCGGCGACCCCTGTCATTGGGTCAGAGCCATTGTAGTGGCGACGCTTTTGTCGCAATAATGTTATCGGGGCGCGCAACTCTTTTTCTTTCTCTCTCTCTCTCTCTATCTCCATCTCTATCTCTATCTCCATCTCTCCCTCTCCATCTCTCTCTCTCCATCTCTCTCTCTCTCTCTCTCTCTCTCTATCTCTCTCTCTGGGAGACATTAAACTTTTGCAAACGACAATTCGATGCGAGTCGACTAGGAAAGAAAGCGGGCGGCGACCTCTCTCTTTAGGGCAGTGCCAATGACGTGACGACACTTTTGTGGCAACAATGTTATCGGGGCGCAAAAACTCTCTCCCTTGGTAACCCACACCGGTGGCTGGGACCCCCCCCCCCCCTTGCGTAATGCGGCCGTAAAGTAAACCCCACAAGGTGTGGACAAATCTCTCAATTCGGTACGCCTAATATGCTACGTTGTTTTTACGCCCACCGTGTGTAAGGCGCATACCGTAGTGGGGGGGGGTCCTGTTATGTGACTATGGAGGGAGCAGGAGAAAGAAGGGCGATCATAAAATACATGGGGTGAAAAAATACATACATCATACCTGGTATTTTTTTCACGTTTTCGCCAAGCTTTGTACATGGACCACATCGCGGTCACCTCTAAGGACGACCAACCGACCGCCCCGACGGACATATGGACAAAAACTCGAGTCATACACACAAACTAAATTAGTTTTTGAACACAGTGTCCTAAATACCGTGAAAGACAAAAGGGCAAAACACAAAACGTTCCCAACTTCCCAACTTCAGGAAGTTTCGCTTTTTTTCTTTTGTTTTTATACGATATTTTAAACACCAAAATGTTCATGGCAAAAAAAAAGGCAGAGAACAAGAGCCAGAGAGCAGAGTCCTTGGAAGCACACCCACCAATATCTCCCCCGTGTTCGGCTCGACGTAGTTCTTCGAGGACTCGGAGACGAGAGTGTAAGTGATCGTGCTCATGCCTCCCGCGTGCGCTGTTAGGACATGGGGTGTAGGTGGCGGGGAAGGGCAGAGTGGGGTGGGGGGGTACTTATGTCGTGCATGGCCGCAGGCGTTCAACCATAGGCCCTCGCACCTCTACAATGCAGGGATGTAACACGTCGTTCTGAGGTGTCAGGCATTCACGCACGTTCTTACGCGAACCGCAACATGTAACTGCCGTAATATAGACAAAATTGGGAACGTCGCCGACTACGGCGCATATAATGACACTCCGTTTCTCGTTGTTTGTTGAACTTGGTCCTTGGGGCTCCGACTGGGTTCAGGCGTATGGGTGTAGTGCTGTGGGTGACTCGTTTCCTCTTGCCAAGGCACCACAGTAAATGGGACCAATTATGTTCAGTAAAAATAGGCAAATATATAGGTTCTTGTGGGTGTCGTAGGTTCTATTTATTATGGCCCCCCGTAACTGCTCTCACAACAACAGTGGTTCCGACTGCAAAGGTTGTCGTAGCAGACAAACTGCAAGTTCTTCGCCCGACGGGGCTAAATACTCGTCCCCCACCACTTCGTGCTTGGTGCGAGAAAAATGCGTGCCTGGTAGGTGAAAACCCGACGCGCTCCGTCCCGGCACTGCTGTGCGTAGCGATGCGAGGGTGTATGGCCATACGTCGACTACGGCCATGCATGGGCATGGTGTACATCTCCGTCACAGACAAACCATCCATGTCTTTAAACAAGCAAAACTGAAAATAGTGCACTTACAAAAGAGGGGGTTATAATATGTATCCCCACATCGCAAAAAAAACCCATCCAAGTCTCTATACAAGCAAAACCGAAAAATGTGAACTTACAAAGGGTTTAATATAAGATGCATCCCCACATCACAGAAAAGCCATCCAAGTCTCTACACAAGCAAAACCGAAGAAAGTACACATATAAAGGGGGTTTTATAAGATGTATAACCCCACATCGCAGAAAAGCCATCCAAGTCTCTATACAAGCAAAACCGAAAACAGTGCGCATACAAAGGGTGTTTTACAAGATGTAACCCACGCATCGCAGTAAAGCGATCCACGCCTATACGAACGAACACAAACGAAAGCAAGCTCCCCCGTGATCCCGTGTGACCCACCGCCTTCCAGGTCGCCGATGACAACCCAGCTGTCGCTCCCGACGAACTCGTAGATGTCGACCGTCCACTTGGATCCGACGGCACCCTCGCCCAGCTGGACAACGATAGACACCGCCAGTTCGTCTCCCAGAGGCTTGGGCGGCGAAATGTAAAGCTCGTACTGAACGTGTTACGGAGGTCGTCAATAACCGTGGAAGGGGGAACAGGGATGGGGGGGGGGGGTGAGGGGGTGTTTTACTTTTTACAGACATGCCCTTGGAGTGCCCAGAACCGGCTCGGTCAGAACAAGAGGTTGATCGTTATAACATACCTGGTATATGACTTGTTTGTTTACTATTACTATTAATACCTTCCACAGATCCCCGCATCCCTACGATGCTGCCGGGACGGAGCAAGTAAGTCGTGCTTTCACCGACCAGGCAGGACATTGCTAGCACCAAGCGCGAAGCGCCGTGAGGTATTGGGCGAGTCACACGGAAGGTGGACTGCATCCTGCTAAGAACCGCCTCTGAGGCGGACTTGCATATGAACGACAGCCTCCAATGAATTGATTTAATTTATGGTGTGGCCACTTCCAGAGACAGCAATGGGTATCACCAAGTATCTGCCTCATGGGTGCCTTACCATATACCTGGTACACACTAAGTGATACGATAATACCCCTTGTGCGGAGTTGAGGTTCTCAACCCCGCACAAATGACCTAACAAGACCGCCAGCCTTGGTGACCGCCAAAACAAAACAAAACAAAAAACGGTACCCGGGGGGGGGGGGTTGTCGATCTTGACGGATATACATCATGTGCGAAAGCAGCGTAGTAACAGGCAATGCGGATGGGGGAGACACGTATTTTTACATTTTGTTTTTAACTATCATGGGTGAAGACGTTCAGCTATTAATAATACAATTCATAACATTCATACAATTCATACAGTTCATACAACTCATACCATACAATTCATACAGTTCATACAGTTCATCAACTCATCAACTCATACAATTCATACAATTCATACAGTTCATACAGTTCATACAGTTCATACAATTCACACAATTCACACAATTCATACAATTCCTACAATTCATATAAGTTTCATTAAATTCATACAACTCATCAATTCATACAATTCATACAGTTATCCATACAATTCATACAACTCATACAACTCATACAATGATGCATATACAATTCACACAATTCATACAATTCCTACAATTCATATAAGTTTCATTAAATTCATACAACTCATCAATTCATACAATTCATACAGTTATCCATACAATTCATACAACTCATACAACTCATACAATGCATACAACTCATACAACTCATACAATTCATACGATTCATACAATTCATACAGTACACTATTCATACAATTCATACAATTCATATAAGATTCATACAATTCATTCAATTCATTCAATTCATACAATTCATACAATTCATTCATGCAATTTATACAATTCATACAATTCATACGAAACCTACCTGTGCGGCACCATCGACCGTAGCGAACTCCACGGAGGTGCTGGAGTCAGTCGTTCCTTCCGCCACCTACAGCAGTAGAAAAAATTGCCACGCGAAACATAAAACCAAAAGCCAGGGAACGAGCTGCGAGTCGGCGGGAGTTCATGAAAAACGAATTATTATCGGTGCGAAGGTGCCGGTATAGCCAAATAACTGGCTTTAGTCAGCAAAAGTCGGCTATGTAGTGAAGTCAGCTGATGGCCAGCCGACTTAAACCGACTTAAGTCGGGCGAGAAAAAAAGCGAACCAAATCTCAACCTTGCGCGGCCAAGGGGGGCCTGCCCGAAACAGAGAAAAAAAATTATCTCACAATTCACAAAACAAAATCATACAGGAGTGGTCGTAGTGCACGCATCCAATGCACTTGAATATAGAGTGAACCGTACGCGCAGACAGCCCATACAAAGACTTGATCATAGAGTGAGACGTGGGAGTGTGGAGGGCTTAAGATTTATTTTTACCCATCCGCCGGAGGATTAAAAAAAAAACGTTCAGCTAATACAACCAAAACAATATTGCGCGCATAAAACATATACCCGACAACACAACGCGCATGCAAACACAGCACAAAACACAGCAGTACAAACACTTCAACACAGAGTGCGCGCATACAACGCACATACAACGCGCTACAACGCGCATACAACGCGCATACAACACATAAGATGCCCACACAACACATATCACCCATACAAACACAGTACAAACACTTCAACACATGAAACGTCCATACAACACATACAACACATACAAACACAGCACAAGCACAGCAGTAAAAACACTTCAACCCAGAGTGCGCGCATTCAACGCACATACAACTCACCGCAAGCTCGGTGCCGTCGTCCTGGTCCGGCTGTATGGCGGCGCCCTCGACCATCTTGACGAATACAACAGAAGACGCTGTGGGAGCCGTCCCCTCCGTGGGGGAACCGGGGTGCGGGGCGCTCGTCGGGGCGGTCGGCTGGCTGTCCTTGCAGGAGACCGTGAGGTGGTCCATGTACAAAGCCTGGCGAAAAAGTGAAAAAAATAAAAATAAGTAAATAAGTAAATAAAGGGGCAGAGATACTCGACCCCTTAAGAACTGGTCCCGCGTATTTGAGGACAAACTGCTCGGAATTAGAGTCGGAGACGTACATTTTTCAGTTCTGAATGGGTGAAAGACTACGTATAAGTATCACGCAGAACCGTAGTAAATCGAACCTACGGTATGCTAGTAAAAATAGGCAGGTGTAGACGCATGCTACGATAGAGGTGCAACCATGTTTTTTTCTGAGCTCCTCACTTAAGGAGCGTCATACCTCACCGAAACGTTTATTTTGGAGGAAAATAAAAGTGCTGCCGGATGATAAATCTCAGGACCGAAGTATACTCTGGAACATTATTCGTCACGAAAATGAAAGTTCGACGAATTTGGGTTAAGGAGCCTGATCGTTCAGGGAAAACGATTCAGCCAAAAAGTGCTGCCTCTACCGTAGCACGCGTCTGTATAGGTTTTTGTGTGTATATACCGTATATAGGTATTGTTTACTATTATGGTCCCCCGCAATATACGTTTTAAAAAAAAGGTAGTGAGTTCATGTGAATTTAAGGTAATTGTGTGCGTTCTACGTAGGAGACCCGCTGTCCCCCGTGCTGCTGTATACTTAGTAGGTAACAAAGGGGGGCAGGGGTGGAGATGGAACTATTTGAGCTACAGCAGTAGTATGGGTTAAGCAATCGATTCGTTTTTGGAGACCATATATATGGAGAGGGGATGTTGATGTTATAGTGAGGAGCATATCATCGGAAAGAGAGAGGGAGGCTAAAGGGGTCAGGTCATCAAGGACAAAAAAAAAAAAAAAAGTGAAATATTCCGGAGATTTTGTTTTTCATCAATCTGACAAAAATTTGGGTTATAAATAAAAGTAAACCCCTACGTAACTCTCCCGCTTTTTTTCTCCCATCTTGTGGCCATTGTTTAACCCCTTAAGAACTGGTCCCACGCATTTGGGGACAAACCACTTGGAAGTAGTGGAGGATAGTTTTTTTCAGATAAGAACTGGTCCCACGCCTTTGGGGACAAACCACTTGGAAGTAGTGGGGGATTGTTTTTTTTTTTCAGTTGTAAATGGGTTAAGGCAAGTTTGGTCAAGTTTGGTCAAGTTTGATCAAGTTTGGTGACCTTTTGTTTTCCGTATTATATGTATCCACATCTCGGACAGCTCATCGACTCCCACACTTGATCACCATCTAGTTTTTTTTTTTCAGAGGGCAGACATTTTCCCGCTTCTTGTATTGCACCTGTGTTGCGATGACCTACCTACTGCTGTAAGGGTACATATTTTATATATACAATAAACAATTGTTTGCGACACAATAATAATGAAAAGTCCAACGATTTTTGGGGGTTATAACCCCTTATGAAACTGGTCCCACGAATTGGGAGACAAACAAACTACTTCGAAATGGTGTGTGACCTTTTTTTTTCAGTTCTGAATGGGTTGAGGAGCCCGATTGTTCAGAAAACCGTTTCAGCCAAAAAAAGGTACACTTCTAAACCGTTTAAGCCAAAAAACGGTACACCTTTGAACCGTTTCAGCCAAAAAACGGCACACCTCTAAACCGTTTCAGCCAAAAAACGGTACACCTATATCGTAGCACAGTGTCTCCTTTTAGTGCATGATCTATATATATATATGTTGTGGCCGCTTGGGAGCCGTAAATAATAAATTAGAGGTGTCTATATATATATATATTATTTTATTTTTCCATCCCATTTATTATCTTCGCCCTTCCTTTCTCTCTCCTTCCTAGTCGTAACTCAGATCCGATGGTCNCTTCAGCAAGATGCTCGATTGCTTCCGACGAGTTCAGTCGAAGCCCTCCCTGACACTCCTCGATTGCGGCTGACTGCTTGCGCTTCAAATAAGTGGTACTTCAACAGCGGGACAATACCTCTAGTGTACGTTATTCTCCCTGGCCGTTAGGATCCTTGCAACGATGTTTTCCACGTCGGCCCTGAGACTGCTCGACACGGTGGCAAGAATGTTGCCTATGGTGTCTTCCGTAAGGATGCTCGATTCGCTTTCCGACGAGTTCAGTCGAAGCCCTCCCTGACACTCCTTCGATTGCGGCTGCCTACTTGCGCTATCAAATAAGTGGTACTTCAACAGCGGGACAATACCTCTAGTGTACGTTATTCTCCCTGGCCGTTAGGATCCTTGCAACGATGTTTTCCACGTCGGCCCTGAGACTGCTCGACACGGTGGCAAGAATGTTGCCTATGGTGTCTTCGGTAAGATGCTCGATTGCTTCCGACGAGTTCCGTCGAAGCCCTCCCTGACACTCCTCGATTGCGGCTGCCTACTTGCGCTTCAGATAAGTGGCTCGGAAGCGCAAGCAGTCAGCCGCAATCGAGGAGTGTCAGGGAGGGCTTCGACGGAACTCGTCGGAAGCAATCGAGCATCTTGCCGAAGACACCATAGGCAACATTCTTGCCACCGTGCCGAGCAGTTTCAGGGCCGACGTGGAAAACATCGTTGTAAGAATCCTAGTGGCCAGGGAGAATAACGTACACTAAAGGTATTGTCCCTCCTGTTGAACAATAGTATGTCTTGTTGCAGCTTTTAATAGCTGGCAGTGCAATCCATTTCCATATGTTCCTTTGTTGGTTTTATGGTCGGCAGGAACACTGACTGGTAGACTGTGTACTCCTATGATTATCGCGGAATGATAAACAGATCAATGTTTTAGACTACTATAAACCATTCTTTATTTTGTTTTTGTCGAAACGATTGGTGGGAATATAGGCGCAGTACGTACACGACATAATCGTGTTTGTTTTTGTTTGTTATATTTTTATTGGATTCATGTCCAGTACAGAGAACGTGGCTCCTGTTTGGACATTGTTTTTGTTTGGCATATAACGCAGGCGTAGAAAATCATTGGATCGACGAGATATCGTATAGTTGGCATTTGTTTGCCTGGAATTGCCCGCATGTAGCGAGTTATCGTGACGAGAGGTCGTGTCAGATATGATTCTTGTTGGTAGTCAGCATTTGTCTTCACTGGATAACACGGAGAAGTCATCTGCAGTATGCGTAGATTGTGTTCAAGAGTTGAATCCTCGGAAGATCCAGTAGTGGCCAATCAGAGTTAATTGTCAAGTCAGTGAAGGTATGAAGGACAAGTTGTGCATTGTCGTACCTGGTGTCTACTACCGTGTATATCCTAAGTGGTTTAGTTGCTCAGAATCTAAGTGTGGGACATTATACATTACCGTATATAGACTGAGTACAAGATCGGTCACGATTGTTGTTGCGTTGTCTGACGTATGGTATCGTAGGAAGTACATGCTGCTGTTTTGAGATTCAAGATCGTAGTGCATGTTACTGTTTGCCATCAGCAAGATCGTCAAAGGAACAGGAGCGTTTGCACGCGCACTCTCTCACTCTTCTTTCGCTAATCATCATCAGCTTCGCTTTTGAGCATACCTGGTATACATGAATCTACATTGGCCCGGACGATCTTGCTTCTTCTATTGAAGCGTCCATATAAGTCTTTGCCTCACAGCGACTTCAGCGCGTTCACCGCAAAAGGTTGTATCTTGTTCGGTCATCGACAAGTGGACCTGAGTGCGTACACACCGCTGGTATACACGCCACACCACATCTCTATTAGAACGACCATACGTAGCCCATCGCATCCCTACAATGCCGGGACGGAACGCGTTAGGTTTTCACAGAACCAGGCCGACAATGGTATTGCACCAAACGCGAAGCGTCGTGAGGTGTTTGGGGCGGGGGGGGGGGGGGGGGGGGGGGGGGGGGGGGGGGGGGGGGGGGGGGCTGGGCGTATATATGTGCCTGGTATGTCAAAACCCTTGAATAGTGTTCTTCGTACATGATTTGCGTTCTTCTTCTCTCTTGTGTTGGTCGCTTTTGTCGCGCTTTTTCGTAGTACCTGGCATACCTGGCACATACCTTACAACTCTAGCCGTACATATAAGGACCGATTAGGCCTTAACATGAAGACTCAGCGGTCCTTACATTCCCGCCACATAGAGTGACTATGGCAAGGGGGAAAGAAAAAAGTGCTTGAAAGTAAAAAGGACGAATCGTACCCCTCCTAAAAGAGTCTGTACGTAAAACAAACTACACGGAAGTATTTTATATCTACAACTATCCGTGTGCCGGCCCCAACGCTCTACCAACACCGTAGGCGTGATGGAACATTGCACCTTTTTAAATACCATGATCATACTTCGTCCAAACTGCTCTACGCAATACGTATCAGATTGGTTTGGTGCTGCTCGCTATATATATTTGTCATGATCGATGAGTGTTCAGTACCGTGTCTACCGTGTAGTACCGTCAGCAGTGGACAGACACTGTTAGTGGATCTTCCTAAGGTAGCTAATTAGGCACTCTGATTGGCCAAGCAAGCACTGACCACTGGCATAGGGTTCGGGTTAGGGTTAGGGTTAGGGTTCGATCTGAGGATCACACTACTACTACCAAGACAAAACCCCCATTTTAAAGATCCACTATCTATCACCCTTTGTCCACCCCTCCGTATGCGACAGCGGTTAACAAGCTCCTTATTTTGTCGAATATGGCTCGCGGCTGATTGTGATGACAACGTTGGGGCGTAGCCTGTTAAACGGGCTATTGAACAGGGTTTAGTGTGGCGTTCCCCTCGCTGAAGATTCTTAAAACTAAAAAAAGACAAGATCAGCCTGAAATTATGAAGCCCTTAAGAACTGGTCCCACGTATTTGGGACCAGTTCTTAAGGCCTTAAGAACTGGTCCTACGTATTTGGGGGCAAACTACTTGGAATTAGTGTGGGATGCATCTTTTCAATTATGAATGGGTTAACTCCCGAAATAATATTAACACACGACGTGTACTCTGTTCCACAATTATACAGTATTAATAGTATATACTCACGATAAGTTCGGAGGCGAGGATGCAGGGCACCAGGTCCACCTTCATGTCGGAATCTGAAAAAAAAAATGAAGAAAAAAACAACCAAAGTATCACAAGCGTTAAGTTATACGGACGATGGCGTTAGTGGTATAAGTATAGCATCAATCAGCGTTTCAACAAACACGACACACGTTAGTTGGCGATAGCGTAAGAGATAGCCTCAGAAGTCACTAGTTATAGTAGTAAGTAATTACAGCAGTATCACAGGCGTTGAGTTATAGGAACGATAGCGTTAGTGGTATATATAAGTATAGCATCAATCAGCGTTTCAACAAACACGACACACGTTTACGAAGTTGGCGATGGCGTTAAATAGTGGTATACAGTAGGGGTCCCCCAATAAGGCGGTGGTGTGCCAGAGCAAGCAATACGACCGCCATATAGAGGGAAACCGCCTTATTCGCTCCAGGTTATGAGTGCCATTTCCCAGCCGTGCCACGCGATTTTGACCGCCTTATATCGGGATACCGCCTTACTCAGACCGCCTAATAGGGGAACCCCACTGAACAGCATCAGCATTATTGAACAGGGCTGACTGACGTTGGTTGGCGATAGCGTTAGTGATGGCACCAGAAGTAATTAGTTCTACGAGTATCAGTAAGTAATTAGTACTATTATATTTGTAAGTCATTAGTACTATTAATAAGCCATTAGTACTATTAATAATCCATTAGTACTAATATTAAATAGTAAGTCATTAGTACTATTAGTGAGTCATTAATACGATTAGTAAGTCATTATTACAGTAGTACTATCAGTAAGTTATTAGTACTACTCGTACAGTATGAGTACTAGTAAGTCGTTAACAGTACTAAATGTAGTAGCAAACCGCACAAGGTGTCGACAGCCTCTCAATCTTGTACGCCTAACAGTATACGTAGTGGTGTGCTACATTTATTTGTTTAATGTCTCCACAACGAGTTTTTTACGCCCGTATTGTTTAAGGGGAGTCTCGGCCACTTGTTTTGCAACCTTCGATTAGCTGTATTAATAGAAGAGAAACAAACGCGATTTTTCTTCTTCTGTGGAATCACACATAACATACGGATCACGCGACTTCACGAAAAGCTCAACCCGGCGCAGCGGATATTGATATTTGGTGGTCCACAACAACAGCAATGATGGTTTCCACGCTACCACTCACTATTGCTGCTGCTGCTGCTGCGGAAACAAACGAAAACTTTTGCGAGATCTAGACGTTTCAAGACAAGTGTATTACCGATCTACAGGTAGTACGATCTACTATTAATACATGTCTGTACGGACGAGATAGATAGCTCATTCACAATCTGCGTGGTGATCAAGCAATATACATATGTTTCCCGGGTTGGATCTGAACTACTATGCATTTCCTGCACAACCTCTCACAAGAGGCAGGCGAGGAACTATACGATCTAGATGGTCTATCTGTAGATAGATCTGTAGATAGATCTGTGGATAGATCTGTCCGTGGTGCGCAACTGTGGCAAACGGTATTTCAACGTAGTACGGGTAGTTTCTATGCTACATCCCCCCCCCCCCCCCCCCCTTTTAACCCTCTACCTCGATATAATTTAAACGTTTCAGAATTCGTTTTTTAATTTTTATTTATATTTTTGTTCTTATTTTTCGGTTCGGCTTGTGTCGTTGTGTTCTCGTACCCGGTACGTTAGCATCTCACTTGCCTTGCCCATTAATTTGCGTTTAGTTTGTTTTGGTTTTTCTCTGTTTCAGTCTGTGACCACAGAATTTGTGTATCTCTAGGATTAGGAATCAGGAAACACACTGGGTGTACTGATGTGGTTGGGTAGAAAGAACGGGTTTAATGTGAAGACAACACAATGCCTGCGAAAAAATATACCGGTAGGATCGAAAAATAGTATAACAACTTCGAGTTGATGTAAATGTACTCACCGGATGGCACGACCGGTATAACTGGCGCCACTGGTGCCACTGGTGTCACTACGGGTGCCACTGGTGCCACTGGTGCTACCGGTGTCACTGGCGCCACTGGTGCCTCGTCTTTCACTGGTGCCACTGGTCCCAAGGATTCCACTGGTGACACTACTGGTGCCACAGGTGCCACTGGTGCCACTGGTGCGACTGGTGCGACTGGTGATGCCACTGGTGCCACTGGTGCCACCGGTGCCGTTGGTGCTACTGGTGCCACTGGTGCGACTGGTGATACCACTGGTGCCACTGGTGCCACCGGTGTCACCGGTGCCACTGGCGATGCCACCGGTGCTACCGGCGATGCAACTGGTGCCACTGGCGATGCCACTGGTGCTACTGGCGATGCCACTGGTGCCACCGGTGCAACCGGTGCGACTGGTGCTGCGACTGGTGCTACCGGTGCCACTGGTGTCACCTCAACAGGGGCCGTGGGTGCAGTCGGTTGTTTATCGGTAGGAGAACCTGATGGCGCGGTTGATGCTACTGGTGCCACTGGTGCTACCGGTGATGCCACTGGTGCCACTGGTGCAACCGGTGATGCCACTGGCGCCACCTCAACGGGAGCCGTGGGCGCCGTCGGTTGTTTGTCGGTAGGAGTATCTGATGGCGCGGTTGGTGCTACTGGTGCGACGGGTGCCACTGGTGCTACTGGCGATGCCACTGGTGCCACTGGTGCAACCGGTGATGCCACTGGTGCCACTTCAACGGGAGCCGTGGGCGCCGTCGGTTGCTTGTCGGTAGGAGCACCTGATGGCGCGGTTGGTGCTACTGGTGCGACGGGTGCCACTGGTGCTACTGGCGACGCCACTGGTGCCACCGGTGCAACTGGCGATGCCACTGGTGCAACTGGTGCGGGGTCCTCGGACGCAGTCGGGTGGTCACCAGAATCACCCGATGGCGCGACTGGTGCAACTGGTGACGCCACGGGTGCAACCGGTGATGCAACTGGTGCAACTGGTGACGCCACTGGTGCAACTGGTGATGCTACTGGTGCCGTCTCAACAGGGGCGGTGGGCGCAGTTGGCTCGTCAACAGGAGCACACGATGGCGCGGTCGGTGCCACTGGTTCCACTGGCGGTGAAACCGGCTTCACCGGCGCCACTGGTGCCACTGGTGCCACTGGTGACACTGGTGACACTGGTGACACTGGTGCCACTGGTGCCACTGGTGCCGTCTCAACAGGGGCCGTGGGATGTTCATCAGCCGGAGCACCCGATGGCGCGGTCGGTGCCACTGGTGCCACTGGTGATGCAACTGGTGTTGCTGGCGCCACTGGTGATGCAACTGGTGCTACTGGCGCCACGGGGGATGCAACTGGTGATGCAACTGGTGATGCAACTGGTGCCACTGGTGTCACTGGTGATGCAACTGGTGCCACTGGTGCCACTGGTGCCACTGGTGATGCAACGGGTGATGCAACTGGTGCCACAGGTGCCACAGGTTGTGCCACTGGTTGTGCCACTGGTTGTGCCACTGGTTGTGCCACCGGTGCGTCTTGAACCGGAGGCGCGGGCGCAGGTGTTGGCGACGGAGGAGTAGGGGCAGCCTCGTCGGACGAAGACGTGACTTCGACCTGGTCCACGTAGATGTGCTGCTCGCTCGGCGTTTTTATTTTCGATTTTTTGCGAAGATGAAACGACGGGGGAGAAGGTAGCAACGGGTGGAGTGGGACAGGGGAAAGGAAGGGGGGAGGGGTGACAAAGAGAACGAGCGGTAAAAAAGGGCAGGTTGAGTATTTTTTCAGAAAAACGTGTATCTGTTTTTTCAGGGCCGCTATCGGGGTTATGACCCGACACCTGCCCTTCTTTTCCCCCGGAGATGCACTTAACGGAGTACACCCCAGGCTGTGGAGCAAAAACAGAATACAGAAACCAGTTCAATTCTACTCTACAGTATAAGTGAGTACTGTCGTCAGGAAAAACGAGCTTGCTACAAATACGTAGCTCAGCGGTAATATTTTACGTACGTACGATCGATCTAACCAGCCAAGGATTCATCCCAGCGTGGTGAAGGTGGGGTAGAAAAGGACCCCCCCCTAAAACAAAAACGTCATAATTGATCCGTGCAACGGTAGGTCCCTATTTAAGAGCTGCGGTAGGTCCCTATATAAGAGGCACAACAACAAAAAATGCCCACGCCGCGTTTTTGGAGATAGATTCTGAAGTTTGGGGCATACGTATTATGTGGGTCCCTTTCAAGCCTTTGCCGAGTGGGGAGTTATTTTCTGTTTTGTTTTATTTTTTCCGATGGAAATTTGGATGTCTTACAATCAAAATTTCCCATAAAAAATACAAGAATTGACAAACAAAATCTGGCGGAAATAAAAAAACATTCGTCAACGGCTTGACAAGGGGTGATAGAGAAGTAGAGCGCGTGGGACCAAATTCAGGGTCTATCTAAAACACAAACGGTGTAGACATTGGACTCTGAAATAATTCGGCGCGATAGGCTTGAACCAGCTCGAATAAGCTAAAAGTGCGGATTGATGAGCAATCGCAAAGCCTACCGTAATCACATCACGAAACAATAAGCAAAAGACGCGTGCTACGGTAGAGGTAGCACTTTTCGGCTGAATCGTTTTCTGAACGATCGGGCTCCTTAACCCAAATTCGTCGGACTTTCATTTTTGTGACGAATAATGTTTCAGATTATACGCCGGTCATGAGATTTCTCATCCGGCAGCACTTTTATTCCCCTCCAAAATCATTTTTTCGGTGAGGTATGACGCTCCTTAAGTGATGAGCTCAGAAAAAACATGGTACACCTCTATCGTAGCATGGGTGACATATGAAAACACGAAGTAAAGACCTATGCCAATGGGAAAGCGATGTTGCCATGAAAAACATGTGAATTCCAAAAATCCCCGCCAAAACATTCCAGAACAAGCTTGGCCAAAATGTTCCTGAACAAGCTTTTGCTATAAGATCGGCATTCCAGACGATATGATCAGGCCAAGGGGCTAGATCAATTCAGAAATGTTTTGGCAAAAAAACTAAAGGTTCTTCCAGTAGTAAAACCCTATAAGAAAGTAGCACGTGCTAACCATTCATAGCTCTCATCTCACCTGCTCCTCTCCGGAGCACGTAGCGTACACCCGAAGCTGCGGCGTTTGAAGAAAGGAGTAAGGCGACGACCGCGCAAGGAACGATTGTAAGCGCGGGCGTTATAAATGAAAAAGCACAGGCGGCGACCCCTGTCATTGGGTCAGAGCCATTGTAGTGGCGACGCTTTTGTCGCAATAATGTTATCGGGGCGCGCAACTCTTTTTCTTTCTCTCTCTCTCTCTCTATCTCCATCTCTATCTCTATCTCCATCTCTCCCTCTCCATCTCTCTCTCTCCATCTCTCTCTCTCTCTCTCTCTCTCTCTATCTCTCTCTCTGGGAGACATTAAACTTTTGCAAACGACAATTCGATGCGAGTCGACTAGGAAAGAAAGCGGGCGGCGACCTCTCTCTTTAGGGCAGTGCCAATGACGTGACGACACTTTTGTGGCAACAATGTTATCGGGGCGCAAAAACTCTCTCCCTTGGTAACCCACACCGGTGGCTGGGACCCCCCCCCCCCCTTGCGTAATGCGGCCGTAAAGTAAACCCCACAAGGTGTGGACAAATCTCTCAATTCGGTACGCCTAATATGCTACGTTGTTTTTACGCCCACCGTGTGTAAGGCGCATACCGTAGTGGGGGGGGGTCCTGTTATGTGACTATGGAGGGAGCAGGAGAAAGAAGGGCGATCATAAAATACATGGGGTGAAAAAATACATACATCATACCTGGTATTTTTTTCACGTTTTCGCCAAGCTTTGTACATGGACCACATCGCGGTCACCTCTAAGGACGACCAACCGACCGCCCCGACGGACATATGGACAAAAACTCGAGTCATACACACAAACTAAATTAGTTTTTGAACACAGTGTCCTAAATACCGTGAAAGACAAAAGGGCAAAACACAAAACGTTCCCAACTTCCCAACTTCAGGAAGTTTCGCTTTTTTTCTTTTGTTTTTATACGATATTTTAAACACCAAAATGTTCATGGCAAAAAAAAAGGCAGAGAACAAGAGCCAGAGAGCAGAGTCCTTGGAAGCACACCCACCAATATCTCCCCCGTGTTCGGCTCGACGTAGTTCTTCGAGGACTCGGAGACGAGAGTGTAAGTGATCGTGCTCATGCCTCCCGCGTGCGCTGTTAGGACATGGGGTGTAGGTGGCGGGGAAGGGCAGAGTGGGGTGGGGGGGTACTTATGTCGTGCATGGCCGCAGGCGTTCAACCATAGGCCCTCGCACCTCTACAATGCAGGGATGTAACACGTCGTTCTGAGGTGTCAGGCATTCACGCACGTTCTTACGCGAACCGCAACATGTAACTGCCGTAATATAGACAAAATTGGGAACGTCGCCGACTACGGCGCATATAATGACACTCCGTTTCTCGTTGTTTGTTGAACTTGGTCCTTGGGGCTCCGACTGGGTTCAGGCGTATGGGTGTAGTGCTGTGGGTGACTCGTTTCCTCTTGCCAAGGCACCACAGTAAATGGGACCAATTATGTTCAGTAAAAATAGGCAAATATATAGGTTCTTGTGGGTGTCGTAGGTTCTATTTATTATGGCCCCCCGTAACTGCTCTCACAACAACAGTGGTTCCGACTGCAAAGGTTGTCGTAGCAGACAAACTGCAAGTTCTTCGCCCGACGGGGCTAAATACTCGTCCCCCACCACTTCGTGCTTGGTGCGAGAAAAATGCGTGCCTGGTAGGTGAAAACCCGACGCGCTCCGTCCCGGCACTGCTGTGCGTAGCGATGCGAGGGTGTATGGCCATACGTCGACTACGGCCATGCATGGGCATGGTGTACATCTCCGTCACAGACAAACCATCCATGTCTTTAAACAAGCAAAACTGAAAATAGTGCACTTACAAAAGAGGGGGTTATAATATGTATCCCCACATCGCAAAAAAAACCCATCCAAGTCTCTATACAAGCAAAACCGAAAAATGTGAACTTACAAAGGGTTTAATATAAGATGCATCCCCCCATCACAGAAAAGCCATCCAAGTCTCTACACAAGCAAAACCGAAGAAAGTACACATATAAAGGGGGTTTTATAAGATGTATAACCCCACATCGCAGAAAAGCCATCCAAGTCTCTATACAAGCAAAACCGAAAACAGTGCGCATACAAAGGGTGTTTTACAAGATGTAACCCACGCATCGCAGTAAAGCGATCCACGCCTATACGAACGAACACAAACGAAAGCAAGCTCCCCCGTGATCCCGTGTGACCCACCGCCTTCCAGGTCGCCGATGACAACCCAGCTGTCGCTCCCGACGAACTCGTAGATGTCGACCGTCCACTTGGATCCGACGGCACCCTCGCCCAGCTGGACAACGATAGACACCGCCAGTTCGTCTCCCAGAGGCTTGGGCGGCGAAATGTAAAGCTCGTACTGAACGTGTTACGGAGGTCGTCAATAACCGTGGAAGGGGGAACAGGGATGGGGGGGGGGGGTGAGGGGGTGTTTTACTTTTTACAGACATGCCCTTGGAGTGCCCAGAACCGGCTCGGTCAGAACAAGAGGTTGATCGTTATAACATACCTGGTATATGACTTGTTTGTTTACTATTACTATTAATACCTTCCACAGATCCCCGCATCCCTACGATGCTGCCGGGACGGAGCAAGTAAGTCGTGCTTTCACCGACCAGGCAGGACATTGCTAGCACCAAGCGCGAAGCGAAACGTGAGGTGTTGGGCGAGTCGCATGAAGGATGAGCTGCATCCTACTAAGAACCGCTTGCGAAAGGGAGGGGGGGGGGGGGGTTGCTATAAGTTGTACGGACATGCCTTGGCGTGCCTGGAACTGACTCGTTCAGAAAAATGGGGTTGATCGTTTTTAGCGTGCCTGGTGCCTTACAATACGTTTCGATGGCACCCTCGCCAAGTCAACCGTGGGAGGGGTGGGAGGGCCGGGGGGGAGGTACTCATGTCGTTCACGGCCGGTAGTCGTATGAGCATAGACCCTCGCATCCCTACAACGCCGCGACGGGGCACGTTGGGCTTTCACTAACCAGGCGGACGTTGCTTGCACCAAGCGCGAAGCGCCGTGAGGTATTGGGCGAGTCACACGGAAGGTGGACTGCATCCTGCTAAGAACCGCCTCTGAGGCGGACTTGCATATGAACGACAGCCTCCAATGAATTGATTTAATTTATGGTGTGGCCACTTCCAGAGACAGCAATGGGTATCACCAAGTATCTGCCTCATGGGTGCCTTACCATATACCTGGTACACACTAAGTGATACGATAATACCCCTTGTGCGGAGTTGAGGTTCTCAACCCCGCACAAATGACCTAACAAGACCGCCAGCCTTGGTGACCGCCAAAACAAAACAAAACAAAAAACGGTACCCGGGGGGGGGGGGTTGTCGATCTTGACGGATATACATCATGTGCGAAAGCAGCGTAGTAACAGGCAATGCGGATGGGGGAGACACGTATTTTTACATTTTGTTTTTAACTATCATGGGTGAAGACGTTCAGCTATTAATAATACAATTCATAACATTCATACAATTCATACAGTTCATACAACTCATACCATACAATTCATACAGTTCATACAGTTCATCAACTCATCAACTCATACAATTCATACAATTCATACAGTTCATACAGTTCATACAGTTCATACAATTCACACAATTCACACAATTCATACAATTCCTACAATTCATATAAGTTTCATTAAATTCATACAACTCATCAATTCATACAATTCATACAGTTATCCATACAATTCATACAACTCATACAACTCATACAATGCATACAACTCATACAACTCATACAATTCATACGATTCATACAATTCATACAGTACACTATTCATACAATTCATACAATTCATATAAGATTCATACAATTCATTCAATTCATTCAATTCATACAATTCATACAATTCATTCATGCAATTTATACAATTCATACAATTCATACGAAACCTACCTGTGCGGCACCATCGACCGTAGCGAACTCCACGGAGGTGCTGGAGTCAGTCGTTCCTTCCGCCACCTACAGCAGTAGAAAAAATTGCCACGCGAAACATAAAACCAAAAGCCAGGGAACGAGCTGCGAGTCGGCGGGAGTTCATGAAAAACGAATTATTATCGGTGCGAAGGTGCCGGTATAGCCAAATAACTGGCTTTAGTCAGCAAAAGTCGGCTATGTAGTGAAGTCAGCTGATGGCCAGCCGACTTAAACCGACTTAAGTCGGGCGAGAAAAAAAGCGAACCAAATCTCAACCTTGCGCGGCCAAGGGGGGCCTGCCCGAAACAGAGAAAAAAAATTATCTCACAATTCACAAAACAAAATCATACAGGAGTGGTCGTAGTGCACGCATCCAATGCACTTGAATATAGAGTGAACCGTACGCGCAGACAGCCCATACAAAGACTTGATCATAGAGTGAGACGTGGGAGTGTGGAGGGCTTAAGATTTATTTTTACCCATCCGCCGGAGGATTAAAAAAAAAACGTTCAGCTAATACAACCAAAACAATATTGCGCGCATAAAACATATACCCGACAACACAACGCGCATGCAAACACAGCACAAAACACAGCAGTACAAACACTTCAACACAGAGTGCGCGCATACAACGCACATACAACGCGCTACAACGCGCATACAACGCGCATACAACACATAAGATGCCCACACAACACATATCACCCATACAAACACAGTACAAACACTTCAACACATGAAACGTCCATACAACACATACAACACATACAAACACAGCACAAGCACAGCAGTAAAAACACTTCAACCCAGAGTGCGCGCATTCAACGCACATACAACTCACCGCAAGCTCGGTGCCGTCGTCCTGGTCCGGCTGTATGGCGGCGCCCTCGACCATCTTGACGAATACAACAGAAGACGCTGTGGGAGCCGTCCCCTCCGTGGGGGAACCGGGGTGCGGGGCGCTCGTCGGGGCGGTCGGCTGGCTGTCCTTGCAGGAGACCGTGAGGTGGTCCATGTACAAAGCCTGGCGAAAAAGTGAAAAAAATAAAAATAAGTAAATAAGTAAATAAAGGGGCAGAGATACTCGACCCCTTAAGAACTGGTCCCGCGTATTTGAGGACAAACTGCTCGGAATTAGAGTCGGAGACGTACATTTTTCAGTTCTGAATGGGTGAAAGACTACGTATAAGTATCACGCAGAACCGTAGTAAATCGAACCTACGGTATGCTAGTAAAAATAGGCAGGTGTAGACGCATGCTACGATAGAGGTGCAACCATGTTTTTTTCTGAGCTCCTCACTTAAGGAGCGTCATACCTCACCGAAACGTTTATTTTGGAGGAAAATAAAAGTGCTGCCGGATGATAAATCTCAGGACCGAAGTATACTCTGGAACATTATTCGTCACGAAAATGAAAGTTCGACGAATTTGGGTTAAGGAGCCTGATCGTTCAGGGAAAACGATTCAGCCAAAAAGTGCTGCCTCTACCGTAGCACGCGTCTGTATAGGTTTTTGTGTGTATATACCGTATATAGGTATTGTTTACTATTATGGTCCCCCGCAATATACGTTTTAAAAAAAAGGTAGTGAGTTCATGTGAATTTAAGGTAATTGTGTGCGTTCTACGTAGGAGACCCGCTGTCCCCCGTGCTGCTGTATACTTAGTAGGTAACAAAGGGGGGCAGGGGTGGAGATGGAACTATTTGAGCTACAGCAGTAGTATGGGTTAAGCAATCGATTCGTTTTTGGAGACCATATATATGGAGAGGGGATGTTGATGTTATAGTGAGGAGCATATCATCGGAAAGAGAGAGGGAGGCTAAAGGGGTCAGGTCATCAAGGACAAAAAAAAAAAAAAAAGTGAAATATTCCGGAGATTTTGTTTTTCATCAATCTGACAAAAATTTGGGTTATAAATAAAAGTAAACCCCTACGTAACTCTCCCGCTTTTTTTCTCCCATCTTGTGGCCATTGTTTAACCCCTTAAGAACTGGTCCCACGCATTTGGGGACAAACCACTTGGAAGTAGTGGAGGATAGTTTTTTTCAGATAAGAACTGGTCCCACGCCTTTGGGGACAAACCACTTGGAAGTAGTGGGGGATTGTTTTTTTTTTTCAGTTGTAAATGGGTTAAGGCAAGTTTGGTCAAGTTTGGTCAAGTTTGATCAAGTTTGGTGACCTTTTGTTTTCCGTATTATATGTATCCACATCTCGGACAGCTCATCGACTCCCACACTTGATCACCATCTAGTTTTTTTTTTTCAGAGGGCAGACATTTTCCCGCTTCTTGTATTGCACCTGTGTTGCGATGACCTACCTACTGCTGTAAGGGTACATATTTTATATATACAATAAACAATTGTTTGCGACACAATAATAATGAAAAGTCCAACGATTTTTGGGGGTTATAACCCCTTATGAAACTGGTCCCACGAATTGGGAGACAAACAAACTACTTCGAAATGGTGTGTGACCTTTTTTTTTCAGTTCTGAATGGGTTGAGGAGCCCGATTGTTCAGAAAACCGTTTCAGCCAAAAAAAGGTACACTTCTAAACCGTTTAAGCCAAAAAACGGTACACCTTTGAACCGTTTCAGCCAAAAAACGGCACACCTCTAAACCGTTTCAGCCAAAAAACGGTACACCTATATCGTAGCACAGTGTCTCCTTTTAGTGCATGATCTATATATATATATGTTGTGGCCGCTTGGGAGCCGTAAATAATAAATTAGAGGTGTCTATATATATATATATTATTTTATTTTTCCATCCCATTTATTATCTTCGCACTTCCGTCTTTCTCCCTCCCTCGTACTCAGATCCGGGGTCACAAAGTAGGCTCCTCTCCCTCCCCCCCCCACTGCGGCTCTTGCCTTGCATTTTTATCGCGAGAAGTGTTCAGCACTTTCTTCCCTCGTCAACTCTCGTCGAATTTTGCTTACCCACGCTATAATATGCGCTCTCGACAGTCGGTGTCATTTTTTAGAATAAAAACCTCCATGGAAAGAATCGAACCCTCGACATCCGGCCCCACAGGCTTCGTGGCTACCAGTTAGACCACCGGGGCGACCAAGGTTGAACTTCGGGATGATTGTGGTTGACCTTTGAAACCCCGGGGGGGGGGGGTGTCGCAAGCTGAAAAGGGAAGCTGTTAATTCCTCATATCATACATACGTGGCCACCGGGGAAGCAGGAAGAACGTAAAAGGCTCGCGAAAGCTACAGAAAAAAAAAAAAAAAAAGTCACACCGACCAGCCCAGACGATTTTGTAGTTAGCTGTGCACAGATCCCGCACAACCTATATCGTAAAGGCAAAGTGTTAGGATCTAGACGACCTAGATTATCTGTCTGTAGATGGTATATATGTAGATGATATGTAGATGATCTATCTGTAGATGATCTATATGTAGATGATATATATGTATATATAGATGAGCAACCTGTAGATGATATATCGGTAGATGATATATCTGTCTCAGCTCACCTCCCCTCCGGTAGCGCCGCTGGTGTAGAGCCGAAGCTGTGGCGGTCGCCCCAGGGACAACAGCAGAAGCAGCAGCAACAGAAGGCAGGGGTCACATATTGTTCGCAACGGAATCGCGCAAAACGAAACGAGAAAATGAGGGTAAAAGCACAGCAGCAGCAACGACAGAAGCAGGAGTCACACTTTGAGTTTAACGGAATCACGAAAAATCGAACAAACAAAGGGGTGGTAACAGCACGTATATATATAGCCATACCCAAAACGAGAAAAAGCTTAACTTGAACAATCTGAAACGAAAACGAGAAAAACTTAACTTGAACCCTTTCAGAGCTGGAAAAAACCTATCCCACAGTAATTTCAAGTAGTGTTTCCCCAAAAACGCGGGACTGGGTCTTAAGGGGTTAATCTGAAACGAAAACGAGGAAAGGAAAACTTGTCCCACAGTAACTTCAAGTAGTTTGTCCCCCAAAACGCTGGACCGGGTCTTAAGGGGTTAATCTGAAACGAAAACGAGGAAAGGAAAACGTATCCCACAGTAATTTCAAAGTAGTTTGTCCTCAAAATCGCGGGACCGTATCTTAAGGGGTTAATCTGAAACGAAAACGAGGAAAGGAAAACTTGTCCCACAATAATTTCAAGTAGTTTGTCCCCAAAAACGCAGGACCGTATCTTAAGGGGTTAACCTGAAACGAAAACGAGGAAAGGAAAACGTATCCCACAGTAATTTCAAAGTAGTTTGTCCTCAAAATCGCGGGACCGGGTCTTAAGGGGTCAATCTGAAACGAAAACAAGAAAATTAAAAGTGCGACTTACCAGTATCTCGTTGTCGGTTTTGTCGACAAAGTCTGATGGGTTGGACACGGTCAGGGTCAGCTCCACGGTGCTCCATGTAGACGAGGTAACTAGTAACAGAACATGTTGAGTAGAGGCGACGGAAAAAGGGCATGCCGGGGGGGGGGGTGCTCATGTCATGTACGGCCGTACGAGTAGCCGCATGGCCATAGGCGCCGCGGGGAGGCGGGGGGGTGCTCATTTGTTGATTGCCTAAGACATTTGACCATTGACCACGCACCTCTTTCGAGATTCCGACACGGAATAGGGAGGGGGGGTGCTCATGTCATGTATAACCGTATGAGTAGTCGTATGACCATAGGTGCCGGGGGGGGAAGGGNCCCGACCCGACCCGACCCGACCCGACCCGACCCGACCCGACCCGACCCGACCCGACCCGACCCGACCCGACCCGACCCGACCCGACCCGACCCGACCCGACCCGACCCGACCCGACCCGACCCGACCCGACCCGACCCGACCCGACCCGACCCGACCCGACCCGACCCGACCCGACCCGACCCGACCCGACCCGACCCGACCCGACCCGACCCGACCCGACCCGACCCGACCCGACCCGACCCGACCCGACCCGACCCGACCCGACCCGACCCGACCCGACCCGACCCGACCCGACCCGACCCGACCCGACCCGACCCGACCCGACCCGACCCGACCCGACCCGACCCGACCCGACCCGACCCGACCCGACCCGACCCGACCCGACCCGACCCGACCCGACCCGACCCGACCCGACCCGACCCGACCCGACCCGACCCGACCCGACCCGACCCGACCCGACCCGACCCGACCCGACCCGACCCGACCCGACCCGACCCGACCCGACCCGACCCGACCCGACCCGACCCGACCCGACCCGACCCGACCCGACCCGACCCGACCCGACCCGACCCGACCCGACCCGACCCGACCCGACCCGACCCGACCCGACCCGACCCGACCCGACCCGACCCGACCCGACCCGACCCGACCCGACCCGACCCGACCCGACCCGACCCGACCCGACCCGACCCGACCCGACCCGACCCGACCCGACCCGACCCGACCCGACCCGACCCGACCCGACCCGACCCGACCCGACCCGACCCGACCCGACCCGACCCGACCCGACCCGACCCGACCCGACCCGACCCGACCCGACCCGACCCGACCCGACCCGACCCGACCCGACCCGACCCGACCCGACCCGACCCGACCCGACCCGACCCGACCCGACCCGACCCGACCCGACCCGACCCGACCCGACCCGACCCGACCCGACCCGACCCGACCCGACCCGACCCGACCCGACCCGACCCGACCCGACCCGACCCGACCCGACCCGACCCGACCCGACCCGACCCGACCCGACCCGACCCGACCCGACCCGACCCGACCCGACCCGACCCGACCCGACCCGACCCGACCCGACCCGACCCGACCCGACCCGACCCGACCCGACCCGACCCGACCCGACCCGACCCGACCCGACCCGACCCGACCCGACCCGACCCGACCCGACCCGACCCGACCCGACCCGACCCGACCCGACCCCCGAGGTTCGTAATATATATATATACTTCGTAGTATTCAAAGCCGTGTAACATCTGTGTTCCGGCCAAAAAAATACTAAACACCACCACAACATAAAAAGAGAAAACATACGACAGAGTAGGTGTTGAGTCACACACCGCACACCACGCACCACGCCTACGTACCTCCGGTCAAGTCGCCCACGGGTTTCCAGGTATCGCTGCCCTCGAAGTCGTACATGTCGACCTTCCAGTGGCTGCCAGCGGCATTGTCATCGCCGGCATGGTCGGGCCCCAGCTGAGCCACAACGGAGATCAGGAAGGTGTCCGCCAGGTACGTCGGAGCCGTCATGTAGATTTCGTACTGGGTGGGGGGGGCGGGGGCAAGCACACGGAGGAAAGGAGAAACGTTACATCCGAGCAGGGTTTTCTATTTGGGGAAGAGTTTTCATTTGGCAAGAGCTGCGTTCGAAGCGCTACGCTCGAAGAGCTACCGTCCTGATCAGGAAGGTGTCTTTGCCAAATGTCGTGTATATTTCGTACTGGCTATGGGGGAGGCATATATATATGTATATGGGGGAATTGGCGAAGCGTTATATCCGAAGCGTTACATCCGAAGCGTTACATCCGAAACGTTACACTCGGGAAGAGTTGCGTTCGGAGCGTTACAATCGAAGAGTTACGTCCTGATCAGGAAGGTGTCCGCCAAATATGTCGGAGCCGTCATGTAGAATTCGTACTGGGTTGGAGGGGGGAGGGGCAAATATCAAATATATGATTAAAATGGCGAAGCGTTACATCCGAATCGTCACATTTGACAGAGTTGCGGTCGAAGCGTCACATCTGGAAGTGTTACGTCCGAAGCGTTACATCCGAAGCGTTACATCCGAAGCATTACATCCGAAGCGTTGCATCCGAAGCGTTACATTCGAAGAGCTACGTCCTGATCAGGAAGGCGTCTGCCAAACCACGTCGGAGCTGTCACGTAGATTTCGTACTGGGTGGGGGGAAGGCATATATTTTGGAAAAATGGTGTTGCACAAGTGTATTTGCAAGGCGGTGTTGCAACAATCAGAGGCACCCTTCGGTCTGCGCCGACCTGCAAATATTGTAGCCTACCGAAAAGGGGTTGCACAATTGTTTTTTGCAAAGCTTGTATTGCACACAATCAGAGGACGCCGCTCCGATCGGGATCGATGTGCACATATTGAAACCGACCGAAAAGGGGCTTGCACGAGATTATTTGCCAGGCTTGTATTGCACACAATCAGAGGACGCCGTTCCGATCGGGATCGATGTGCAAAAATTGAAACCGACCGAAAAGGAGCTTGCACGAGTGTGTTTGCAAAGTGGTGTTGCACACAACAATCAAGAGGCAACAACAACAACAACAACAACAACAACAACAACAACAACAACAACAACACCAAGCACGCTTTCTCTTCTTCTGCTTTTTTTCACCTGCCCGGCGCCCGAGTCGTCAGTCTGAAACTCGATGGAATGCCCCGATTCAGAGATATCGCTCCCCTCCGCCTCCTGTAAGAAAACAAAAACACACACAAAACACACACACAAACACACACGAGAAACGCACGACCAATGGCGTATGACGGCTTGCAAACTTTGAGCTGCACACCCGAAGGGCAGACCAGCTCTCACCGAAAATAGCTCGAGCTGATAGGAGAAAATAGGGGAAAATAAACAATAAAAAAATAAACGGATGGGGGACCTATGGTACAGACAAAACACTTCCAGGTATATATTTACCTATTTTTACGAGCAATATTTGGTCTTATTTACTATGGCCCTACTTAATAATAGATAGCCGGATCTCACCAGTAGGTGGTGTGAACTACTGCAAGTGAGCTCCGTAGCTCTTTTCGAGGGGTAGGTAGCTCATCGGCGAGCTACGTAAGACTACACGACATTAATACAACATGCCCCCCCCCCCCCCCCTGCTCGAGCTATGCATAGGAAGGTAGCTCAACTGCCTATGTTTTCAAAGTTTTGAGCTTTTTAGTTTAGTATTTTGCTCATCTGCACACATTTGCCCACGGTGAGCTATAGAAGGAGTTGCGCCAACTACGTAGCTCATCTGTCCTCGCGATGAGCTATAGGAGAGCTACGAGTACATGAACTATACACATTTTCCCCCGGGTTAAGCTATGCAGGGGTATCGTAGTTCATCTGCACACGCTTGGACGGCTTGAGCCATACACGACAGATGAGCTACTGCTGCTTTGGATCATGAACTGTAACTGCTCTATCGGTGTGAAAAGTTGGGTACCATATCGACCAAATTCGGGTGTAAAAACACGGGGAAAACAAAAACAAAACATGCCAGATAGTCATGGAAACCCGAGAGGGGGACCAATGACCCCTTAAGAATAGGAAACCATTTCACATTGTCGAGATCCGTGAAGCGGAATATTTCAGGGGTCCGACAAAGGGTCGCCGGTGGCCGTGGGAGATTTCTCAAAAAGTTACGGGTCTCGGTGAGATCGGTCCGGGTCCGGGTCGGGGTCGGGTCCCGGGTCGGTACGGGTCCGGGTCCGGGTCGGGATCCGGTAGTCGAGTCCGGTTTGGGTCGGGCGGGCGGCCGGGTAACGGGTTCGGTCGGTGGCCCGGGTCGGGGCGGGTAGCGGCTATCCGGGTCGCGGTCAGGCCGGGTTACCGGCTACACGGGTCGCCGGTTGGCCGGGTCCCAGGGACGGGTTCCGGTACTCGGGTCGCGGTAGGGTCCGGGTCGGGTCGGGTCGGGTCGAGGTCAGGGGTCCGCCGGTGTTGGGTCCGGGGTCACCGGGGTCGGGATGAGTCCACACGGGTCGTCCGGGTTGGTAAGCGGGTCGGGTTGGAGAAGGACGGCGTGGGAGAGGAGGGGGGGGTGATACCTCCATCGACTGCATTATCGGAGATGTGCATGGCGCGCAGTGGGTTGACCATTAGACCCGTCGCAAATCCCTAAAATGCTTTGAGAGACGGAGTAATGTCGCGGTTTTCCAACCGCCCAAGCCAGACGTGGCTATATAGCACACAGGCACAGGGGGTTGGGGGGGTAACTCAATTGTCATTTCATGGCATGGCCGTAGGTCGTACTTGGTCCCATATAGGGCGGGGAGGGGGGGGGGTGGGCGGGGCGTTGTGACTTACCCTGAGAGGTTTGCCGTTGCGCTGGTCCTCTGGTATCTCGACTCCCTCCACGTGTTCCACGTAGACCACCCCGCCGCCGTTGTCCTCAGGCGCGTCAACGCCAAGCATGGTCACCGCGACGTAGTCGAGGTAGCCAGCCTGAGGTGCGGTAAATACGTATATAGCAGTATGTGTGTGTGGGGGGGGTGTACATGTGAAGGCATTAGTCCGCGACGATGCCATTTGTTACGGCGTTAGTCCGTTGGGCTATACTAGTAAAAGGTTAACCGATTACCTACCAAATCTGAGCCTTGTAACATACAGCAGTATGAAATAAGAAATTGGCGTTCACGGTTTTTTAGAAAGTTTGATTCGGTATTTGGAACCCCTTAAGAACTGCTGAACCTATAATATGTTTTTCGGGGAAGAAACACTTGCAATTAGTGTGGAAAAAAGTCAAAATTCCGATATTTCGATAAATCCGGTATGTCATGTCGAAACCCTGATGTACATACTTCGATTCCACAGCATGGAACCTACGTTTTTAATGGGACGAAACACTTGCAATTAGTGTGGGAAAAAAGAATTTACAGTACGTAGGCGTGATATATATCGAAATTCCGACAGTGCGATATATCCAAAATTCCGATATGTCATGGCGGGCCCTGATGCGCATATTAATCGGTTTCTGCACCGAAATACGATTCGTAAACAGGTTGCAGTGGGTATTGTTGGTTACATACCATAGTCCACTGGCCACTATGCTATATAATCAACAAAAGATATGACCACGGGTTCGATACACATCTCATCGTGCTTCGCATTGATCTCCGGGGCACTCCCCTCGCCCCGTACTATTAATAGCATCCAGGAGCACACTATGAATAGCATAACCATCCCCATTGTCTCCTGCGCGCACGCTCGAAAGTAACAAATGATGAAAGCAGCGAGATTCGAACTCCCGACCCATCCTTGGGGATTAAGTAGCACTACCCACCGAATGAACCACTTAGGCACGTGACTGACTGAATAGGCCAGTGGACTATGCCATGTAACCAACATATTCATATTCCGATATTTCTAAATATCGATATTTCCGATATTATCACATCAATATTTCCGATATTTCTAAATATCGATGTTTCCGATATTACCATATCGATATTTCCGATATTTCTAAATATTGATATTTCCGATATTTCTAAATATCGATATTTCCGATATTATCATATCGAACGCTTCTTACCTGAGAGCCGATGGCGTGGATCCGGACCTGAAGAAGTGAACGTGCGTACGTAGCAGCACACAACACAGCGGCGAAGGGACGGCAAACAAAACAAAAACAAAAAGCGAACGATAATTACTTACGAGATCCAGATCCACCATGATAGCCAGAGCTGTGACGAAAAAGTGGTTGTATCGTTACACAGCAGTAGCGGTCGGACAGGTATATCGCGATCTATTGTAGATCTCAAAGATTTAGCACCTATTTGCGATCTGCTTAATGAGCAGTATGTTCATGTAATCTACGGAGTATTACTCGTACTAGTATGCGTTCCCAGTACAGTACCAGTACAATATCAAGGTGGCTCGGAGGCAAAACTCCATGTTGAACCCCTGTACCCCATCTGGCGTACGCCTCCCAAGCAAAATCAATACCGGTAAGTTCCCAATACCTATGATATAAAACGCAGGTAATTACGCCATTACCGCCGCGAAGTAAAATGAACACATACGTTCCCAATACAGTACCGAACTCAAGGGGGCTCCGATAAAATCTCCCCCTGAACTCCTGTATCCCATCTGGCGTACGCCTTCCAAGCAAAACCAACACCGGTATATTCCCACTACCTATGACATAAACCCAGGAAATTACGTCATTACCGCCGCGAAGAAAACTGAACATATACGTTCCCGATACACAGTAGTACCTAAATCAACGGCTCTAGGATATAATCTCGCTCTGAACCCCTGTACCCCATCTGGCCGTACGCCTCTCAAGCAAAACGAATACCGGTACATTCCCAAATACCTATGTATTATACCTGTTGGAGGGGACTGATAATCGACGCGTGCTACGGTAGAGGTAGGTATACCTTTTTTTGGCTAAATCGTTTTCTGAACGATCGGGCTCCTTAGCCCAAATTCGTCGTTTTTTTCATTTTTGTGACGAATAATGTTTCAGAGTATTCTTCGGTCATGAGATTTCGCATCCGGCAGAATTTTGTTTTTCCTCCAAAATCATTTTTTTCGGTGAGGTATGACGCTCCTTACGTGAGGAGCTCAGAAAAAAACATGGTGCAACTCTATCGTATAGCATGCGTCAATCACGACTGCGTAGGCGAGATTTAAATCACGACTACCGGGGCGTTTACGAGCCATCCCCGGGTTTTAGGCCTTGCGTTTCAAATTTTCCCGTTGCATCCGTCTTCTCCAAGGCACACCAACCAAATCCCACAGACCAGCGTTCAGCAACAGCTGAGCCCTGCAGCAGCGTGATACCTAGTATGATACACACCCAGGTAATTACCTGGTATTTTATCACCACCGGTATATACCTATGAAACACACCCAGGTAATTACCCTGGTATTTTATTACCGCCGATATTTTCAAGGTATTTCAAAGGCAATAAATACCACAATAACGTGTTGCCTCTCTCTTTTCTCTCACCATGACTTCGGATACAATAGGCACGATGTAGTCAGCCGTCGTCGCGGTGTACTCGATGTCCTTCGAAGCCCAAGCATCCTCGGTGACTGATCTCGACAGGAGCAAGCGATCAATGCGCGAGAGACCATGCACCAAAACAATTACGTGCGTACGAAGCATTTATAAATAAATTAGTAGAGTTCATTATTTTTTCGAGGGAACTCAGAAAATTGGGAATATTTCGTAACATAGGGTCGATACTCGTACATATATAGTAGTATTGAAAAGCGTGCTTAGTCCTACTGTAATTGTTTCGATTTTCCTGTTTTTTTTTTTTGGTAGCTGTTATGTAGCTGATGTAGCTGATGTATAGGATATCGCTGATGTAGATTATATAGATGATATGGATGACCTAGATGAATTTATCGATAGATAGTCTACATACAAAAAGGAAGGAACTGTGGATGGTGCAGATGATCTGTAGGAGCTAGATCGTGATTTTACAGTAGTGTATGAACTCACGGCCGTCGAGGGGTCCGATGTCGACCCAGCCGCCGAAAAACAAAACAAAAAACCTCTAACATGATGAAGGACGAAAAACAAAAAAAAAGTCATATCTATAGGGCTGGGCACTGGCTGGCTCAGTCAGTAGCGATTATGCTGTCGTTAAAATCAATCGTTATACTGGACTGCAGCAGTATACTGTATCTCGCCTCTCTCCTTCCGAAACGCATTCGGTGGGTTTCCGTACTATACCGTGGCGTGTTTCTTGGAGGCACGGAATTTAAAAGTTACTGGCGAATATACTGGTCGGGTAAATCAGTGTCGGTAGATTACTGCTGCCAGTAGATTATTCCCGCCAGTGCATATATCGGTCGCCCCGGTAGAGTAGTGGCCAGCTTCAAAGACTACTATCATTGGTACCCAGGATCGAATCCCACCGTGGTGAGAGATTTTGTCTTTATTTGAAAAATTAAAAAGGAACCAATTGCTGAGAGCGCCTTCGTGGCGTGGGTAGGCGGAATCCGACGCAAGTCGACGAGGGAAGAAAGTGCTGAAATCTTCTCGCGATAAAAATGCAAGGCAAGAACCGTAGTGGGGGAGGAGGGAGAGGAGCCTACTTTGTGACCCCGGATCTGAGTTACGACTAGGAAGGAGAGAGGAAGGAAGGGCGAAGATAATAAATGGGATGGAAAAAATATATGTATGTATATACTGTGCCAGTGCCCAGCCCTACATGTTCAGCATCTGCAGTAAATGACCATATATTATCTTGACGATCTACGAGATTATCTAGACTAGCATCACTTGATGGTCTAGGATTGGATTTAGACTGTCTTGATCGTGCTACGTATGGTGGTTGTAGTGTATGGGACTCACGCCCGTCGAGGGTTCCGATGTTGATCCAGCCGCCGCCGCCGCCGCCATCGGTGGAGTGGTCGAACATGTCCACGCTCCACTCCGCTCCTGCCAGCTGGCCGACGAAGCTCACCGTGAACCCCTGCGGTGGGAGCAATAGAGGCGGTTATTTCCCCGCAATGGATGATACAATTACCCCGCAACACGCCAAAGCCAGAGCTCTTCATAGCTAGTAATTTGTCGGTGGCTTAAGTCGTGTCGTCCCGGGTTAAAATATCCTCCCTACATACGTGCATAGACACCCAGCAGCTCGGATAGTCGGCACCTCCGGCAAGCGGCTTAATATAATACCGGTGGGAGCAATGGAGTTGGGTATTCCCCCGCAATGGATGATGAAATTACCCCGCAACACGCCGAAAACAGAGCTCTTAATATAAGGACCGTTTTTATAATAATATTTCATTGAAGTGGTCCTTATATTTACGGCCAGGGTGGTATTAGTCGTCGGTGGCTTACGTCGTGTCGTCCCGCGTTAAAAATCCTTCCCACATGCATAGAAACCCAGTAACTCGGATAGTCGGCACCTCCGGGAAACGACTAGAGGTAACATATCTGTTAGTCCGGCTAATAAAAGGATAGTGACCTAAGTCGGGCCGTCCCGCATTAACCAACCCTTATTGCATGAATAAAAACCCAGCAACTCGGATAGTCGGCACCTCCGGCAGACGGCTTAATATAATAACTGTTAATCCGGCTAATAACTTGTTGGTGACTTAAGTCGTGCTATCCCGCATCAGACAACCCTTCCTACATGAATAGAAACCCAGTTACCTGGGTAGTCGGCACCTCCGGCATAATCCGGCGAATATAACTAGTTGGTGACTTAAAGTCGTACTGTCCCGCATCAGACAGTCCTTCCTATATGAATAGAAACCCAGCAACTCGGATAGTCGGCACCTCCGGCAAACGACTAGAGGTATGTATAATAACTGTTAGTCCGGCTAATGACTTGTTGGTGACTTAGTCGTGCTGTCCCGCGTTAAACAAACCATTCTACATACATGGAAACCCAGTATCTACGGGAAACGACAATATACAACAATAATTGGCGACTTAATCTTCCGGCGTTGAACCATCCTTCCCAAATATGGAAACCCAGCAACTCGAATGGTCGGCACCTCCGGGAAACGACGACATATAATAATTGGTGGCATAAGTCGTGTCGTCCCGCGTTAAACAATCCTTCCTACATACATGGAAACCCAGTACCTTCCATAGTCGGCACCTCCGGGAAACGAGTGCCACTAAAGTGGCCCGTAATATAGTAACCGTTTGTATACTAGCATTCAATAGAATTGTTCCTTATATTTACGGGGGGCCATACGTAGTAAATGGGATCTACGGTATACCCATACGTAGTAAATGGGATCTACGGTATACCCATACGTAGTAAATGGGATCTACGGTATACCCATACGTAGTAAATGGGATCTACGGTATACCCATACGTAGTAAATGGGATCTACGGTATACCCATACGTAGTAAATGGGATCTACGGTATACCCATACGTAGTAAATGGGATCTACGGTATACCCATACGTAGTAAATGGGATCTACGGTATACCCATACGTAGTAAATGGGATCTACGGTATACCCATACGTAGTAAATGGGATCTACGGTATACCCATACGTAGTAAATGGGATCTACGGTATACCCATACGTAGTAAATGGGATCTACGGTATACCCATACGTAGTAAATGGGATCTACGGTATACCCATACGTAGTAAATAGGATCTACGTATGTGTATCCCCAAGGAAGGGCGTAAAAAAAAAAAAGAGAAAACGACACCACACTTGTAGGAAGGTCAGAGAATGAAAAACAAACCGGATCGCTGTGATCACAGGACGAAATGAGCGAAAACCATTTTTTTTTTCGTTTTTTGTTCCCTTTTTTTTTACTTGGTTTTAGAGACCCCCCCTATTTTGTTTTCGCTGGTGGGGGGCGGGGGGGGCGGGGGTAAATAAAAAAAAACTTGACTTATTGTTTTCTGGGATCACAACGGTCCGGTTTCTTCCCTCCAATATAGGGGGGGGGGGTAGTGGGGTATCTGGGATTCAGATCCGCGCATACCCTTGGTATCCCTATTTTTTTACCAACAATATTTGGTCCCTGTTTATTATGCCCCCCCCCCCCTAGGGCCCGTTTTAACGAGTATAAAATAATTTCAATTTGGAAAAAAAAATAGAATTCAAATTCGCTTTTCATTGGTCAGCACACGCACCAGCACCAAATAGTATGCCCCTAAGATCCTAATATTTGGTGCTGGTGCGTGAGTTGACCAATGAAAAGCGGATTTGGTTTTTTTTTTTCCTAATTTTTTTTTCTTCTTCGTTAAAACGGGCCCTTAACCCCATTCAGAACTGAAAAAAAAAAATGTCCCACACTACTTGTAGTTCCAAGTAGTTCGTCCTCAAATTCGTGGGACCGGTTCTTAAGGGGTAAATAGTCCGGCTGTTGACTAATAAATAGTTGGTTGGTGACTTTTTTCAAGGCGTGCCGTCGCGCCAACGACTGATGATACGTCTGTCTGGCTGTCTGTCCGCATTTTGTTTTGTTTATAAAACCAACTATTGTAATTATATAGTTTTGTGTGTGCACCTTAGGTCCTATTTAATATCTTCGCCCTTCATCTTCTTCTCTCTCCCTCTTTAGTCATACCTCAGATTCGGGGTCACTACGAGTAGGTAGGCTTTTCTTCCCCCCCTCCCTCCCTCCCTCCCTCCCTCCCTCCCTATACCCACTACGGTGCGTGCGTGCCTTGCGTTTTTTATCGCGAGAAGATGTCAGCACTTTCTTTCTTCCCTCGTCGACACTTGGCGTCGGATTCCGCGCATGCAAAAACAAATAACCGACGAACCGCTTACCGTGCTCTCCTCTGAACCAGATGGCGCGTCGAAGTACATCTCGTACTGGCGCAGTGACGGCGCCGATGCAAACAGACCACGGCGTGGAGGGGTGGGGGGGGGGGGCGAAAGGGAAGAAAAACTTAGATTCTTAGATTTTTGTTTAATTTTTTTTTTCTTGAAGTTGGTTGCTGGCTTCTCGGGAGTCTCAAGAAAAAAAAAACAGGGTTGATTTACGGCCTCCCGCGCTGTACTGCTGCACTGATCTGGTACACGTTTTGTTTTTTTACCCATATAGAATCAACACTATAAGGAAGTCGATTAAATAAAACGTGAAACCAAACATATATAGCGTAGCGTTATGCCACAAGGGAGAATCGAACTGCGGATTTCGAGAACGATTACAATTATTGTCGTCCACTACGCAAACCTGCTGAGGTATCGTAGACGTTAGTGCGGGGGAAAAAACAAACGCCCCGACGCCAAATCGTAAGGAACCCTGAAAAAAAAACAGGTGTTCGCGTCTGCTTTATAGCTTAAACTTAGGAAGGGTGCTTGTTTGCGTCAGCTTTAGAGTCGAACGACAGTAGTCTCTCCTATGAATGCTTACGGGGTATTATCCACAGCAAATTGAGGAAGAGCGGCGCCAGAAAAAACATGTACAGGTAACCTGCGTCAGCTTTATCGTTTTAGCCCATTCAGAACTGAAAAAAAATGTCCCACACTAATTCCAAGTATTTTGTCTCCAAATTCGTGGGACCAGCTCTTAACCCTTTTAGGACTGCAGACCCGTTTTGAGGACAATCCACTCTAATTATAAGTAATTTGTCCCCAAAACGGGACTCCAGTCCTAAAAGGGTTAAGGGGTTGAGGAGCCCCGTCATCCCGAAAACGTTTCAGCCCCAAAAGTGCTACTTCCAAGTGTTTTTTTCCCCTCGTGACGGAAACCGATTTACGTGGTCTTATCTCTACTATGGCCTTAACCCTTTTAGGACTGGAGTCCCGTTCTGGGGACAAACCACTCTAATTCTAAGTAATTTGTCCCCAAAACGGGACTCCAGTCCTATAAGATTCAAGATGGGGGTCGGAACTCTTACGGGCATCTAGTAAGCGATTTGGAAAAAAGTTGCTCGATAAGAACGACCCTAAGCACCGCTTGTGAGACCAACTTTCTTGTATATAGATGACAGCTTCGAATTAATTGAGGTAGAGGGGGGGGGGGGGTGTACTCATGTCGTGCACGGCCGTAGTCATATGGCCATAGACCCTCGCATCCCTACAATGCCGGGACGGAGCACGTTGGGTTTTCACCAACCAGGCAGACATTGCTTGCACCAAGCGCGAAGCGCCGTGAGGTATTGGGCGAGTCGCATGGAGGGTGAGCTGCATCCTGCTAAGAACCGCCTCTGAGGCGGACTTGCATATGGACGACAGCTTCAATGTATTGGGGGGGGAGTCAGACAAGATGGAACCAAACGACGGTATCTTCTACCCACTCTGAGCGTGGATATAAGATACAACGGCCACTTGATATTGATACTCATATCCAAACGGTCCTTATATCTTACCGCCCATATTGGTATGAACCTACGTATAATTCGTAACGTACCGGTATTAACACGTAGCCTTATTTGTGTTTAGTGCAAAGCGACGTGGTGTAAGGCGTACACAAGGAGGGGGGGGGGGTGCGCCGACTGATTGATAACTGGGCTTATATAAACGGGAAAATGTTGCCTACGAGTACGTATATAAACGAAACAAGAGTGAAAGTCTGACGATTTTGCGTTAGGGCCCGTTTTAACGAAGAAAAAAAAAATCAATTTGGGAAAAAAAAAAAATCCGCTTTTCATTGGTCAGAACCCGCACCACCACCCAAGATTATACCCCAAGATCCTAATATTTGGTGCTGGTGCGTGTGTTGACCAATGAAAAGCGAATTTGAATTTTATTTTTTCAAATTGAATTTAATTTATGTTCGTTAATATGGGCCCTTAAGGGAGCCCCGGTCATTCAGAAAAACAATTCAGCCAAAAAAAGGTATACCATGTACCTCTATCGTAAAACGCGTCGCAAGTAACGTACTGGTATTGTAATGGCATTTGGGTTTTCAGTGCAGGGAGGCGGACACAAGGAGGGGGGGGGGGGTGCGTCGACTGTGACTGATTGATGACTGGACGGACGGACGGACGGACGGACGGAGTGAGTGAGCGATGAGGCGAAAGGCGACTGACCTCTGCCTCCCCTTCCCCGTCCGTCGCGACCTTGAGGGATGTGCTCGCGTCTGAACCATCGGCGCCTTCCACGTACTGATAGAGACAAAAGCGGACCAAAAAACAAAAACGGTCGGGGGGGGGGGGGAATGGGTCAATTAATTAATTAATTTTCGTTTTTTGTTTTTTGGGAAAGAAAGAAAATGACGCTACTATTAATACTGTACATATACAAATATCACTATAATTAATAGGGGTTGTAATGAAGATGACAAAAAAAAAAAAACGGTCTCACGAAATATGGGTGAATGAATTAATGACATTTTGTTTTTTTTATTTTGTGGGAGAGCAAGAAAACGATACTACCTGGTATCTATACCGGGTATATAAAAAAAAATGACGAAAACGAGCGAATTAATGAATACGGGCAAGGACCATGGGTGAATTAATTCATGACATTTTGTTTTTTGTTTTGTGGGAGAGCAAGAAAACGATACTACTGCTGTATCTATACCGGGTATATAAAAAAAATGACGAAAACGGGCGAATTAATGAATACGGGCAAGGACCATACCAGGGTAAATAGATAGGGCCTACGGAACACACAAAAACCTATATAATAGTAACCCATTTTTACCAGGGCCTTCCTCGGGAAAATTCCCGAAGATTTCGGGAATCGAGTAAATCAACCATATCAAACTAACCAATGCCGAATAAACAATGTTAAAAGCACCACAAGAAAGAAAAAACCACGGCGAATCAAACGACGGTTTTTTTCTTTTTTTTTACCCAGTAGGAACCGCGGTATGGTCCATGGTAATTTACCACGGGAATTGGCATAAAAACCGTCATTTGATTCGCCGTGGTTTTTCTTTCTTGTGGTGCTTTTAACATTGTTTATTCGGCATTGGTTAGTTTGATATGGTTGATTTACTCGATTCCCGAAATCTTCGGGAATTTCCCGAGGAAGGCCCTGATTTTTATGAGCACTATTTGGTCCTGATTACTATGGTCCCCCTTACTACTCCCCCTGACGCCATCATACTGTTGTAAAAAAAACACACACACATTCTGGACAGAAATGTAGGGACGGTTCGTGTATAAACTAATAGCAATACCCGTATTTTTGTGTATTTTGTGTATTTTGGGGGCATTTTTCGTTTTTATGTGTTTTGCTCAGAATACGTTTCGGGTGTAAAAACAAAATGCGCATGCCTGTCAGGGCTTCCGGAAAAAAAAAAGAGAAAACGACACACCACATCCCCCAGAGGTCGGAATAGAAAACCGTTGCAACCGTTGTGATCACATGATGAAATAAGAAAATGGAGAAAAAAAAATGATCCTTATTTTCATTTTTTTCACTTGGTTTTAGTAACCCCCCCCCCCCCTAACGAACAAAAAATTATGTGAGGTGTCGAAAAGTAATGTTTCGACCACCCTCGGTGAATGCGTTCTTGGCAGGATTTTGGTCATTTTGTTTTTTTTCCCTGTTAATACGTATTTTCAGGTGCGGGGGGGTGCAATCTGGGCAAAACAATAAAATAATAAGATCGCATTTCCAATTTTATTATTTCGTACCAGAAATAGAGCTAGTTGTATTTAATATTTTCAGGTGCGGGGGTGTAATCTGGGCAAAACAATAAAATAATTAGATCGCATTTCCAATTTTATTATTTCGTACCAGAAATAGAGTTAATTAATTATTTTTGGAGTTCGGGCACACGAAAAATATATACCAGAGTATATATTAAAAAAAAAAGTGTTCAGGTGCATATCATATTATTATTCCATTTGCCATCTGACAAAGTTCAGGTCTTATTTCAAGTCACATACCATTCACATAACACCTACGTACCTATACATCACAATCATCAATCATCCCCTGAATACTTGACGATTTAGTTTTCTTCTACGTACGTAGTCGTCGTTTTTTTTTGTTTTTTTTTCTTACCTTAACCCTTTTAGGACTGCAGTCCCGTTTTGGGGACAGATTACTTAGAATTAGAGTGGTTTGTCCCCATAACGGGACTGCAGTTATAAAAGGGCTAAGCTGATACACCTAATCACAATTATCAATCATCCCCTGAATACTTGACGATTTGTTTTCTTTTTCTCGTCGTCGTCGTCGTCGTCGTCGTCGTCGTTTTTTTTTTTTTTTGGTTTTGTTTCTCTTCTCACCTTAAGCTGTTCGCCGTGCTTCTGGTCCGCCGAAACGTCCACCCCCTTTCTGGCCGTAACGTAGGCAATGTTAGAGGCGGCCCGATCACCGTCCTCCCCACCCCCACCCCCCTCATCACCACCACCACCACCATAATCGGTAGCACGGACGAAACTCGTGCAGCAGCAGCTCAGAACCAGCACCAGGAAGAGAAGCCCCGAAGAACAAATGAGACCAGATCTCCTCCGGGCCGCCATCACGAACTTCTTGTTCTTATCATTGTTCTTATGTTTGTCGTCCCCGGAGAGCGGCGAGCGCCGCTTCCCCCCCCCTAGGCACAGCATCGGGCTAACCTAGGCCTAGGTTCTTGTTCTTAAGTCTGTTGGGGAGGGGAGGGGGAAATAAACGGGCAGGAATAGGTGGCGGTAGGGTGTGGGTTGGCGGTTGTACGCGTAGCGAGGGGGTTTTATATTTGGGGGCACAACTGGTCTTAAACACAAACGGTATTATATACTTATAGCAGGGACAAAAACGATCTTAAATACGTAGGGACACAAAACGGTATTAAATACGTAGAGACACCAACGGTCTTAAATACTTGGGGACACAAGGGGTCTTATATTTGGGGACACACACGGTCTTAGATACATCCACTTTCGAAATTATGGACGCAAACGGTCGTAAATACGTAGGGACACAGACGGTCTTAAATACGTAGGGACACAAGACGGCCTCAAATACGTAGGGACACAAACGGTCTTAAAATACTTAGGGGCACAAGCGATCTTATATTTGGGGACACAAACGGTCTAAAAATACAAGCGGTTTTATATTTAGGGATAAAAACGGTCTTAAAATACAAGCGGTCGAACGGTTATGTCGCTCTCCCTCCATACTATTAATAGTCGTGACTCAGATCCGGGGTCACAAAGCAGACTCTTCTCCCTCCTCCCACTACGATTCGTGCCTTGCTTTTTATCGCGCAGAGGGTTGTACCAGGTAAATATGTTGGTATAACGCGTATATGCGGTGCTTTTTTTTTGCCGCAGATGCCAATCGACTAAAACATTTCTACTCCTTGTCAATGTTCCACCCCCACGTCATAGGCAGCAGTACTTGAAAAGTACTGCGGCTTTTCTCGTCCTCCCCCCAACGTAGCAGCTGTCCAATGTTTCAATGTTTCCCGCACAACAGAGAAAGTATAACCGTTACACACAGATCATCGTCAGCTCCCACCTGATGACCTAGATCTTTCGGGGCACATATATTCCTGATCTGTATGATGTGTGTGATCTGTATGATGTGTATGATCTGCATGATCTGTATGATCTGTGTGATCTGTATGATATGATATGTATGATATGTATGAGCTGCATGAGCTGTGTATGATCTGTATGATATGTATGATCTGTATGATATGCATGATCTGTGTATGATGTGTATGATCTGTATGATCTGTATGATATGTATGGTCTAGCTTACGTTGCCGGGGTAGGAGCCGAAACAATTTACACTATATAATAGCAACATATTTCCTGGGTTGGGTCTGTACTATGTAGCAGACCCTGCACAATCTCGCACAACTGTAGGGGATGAACTAGATGATCTGTGGGTAGACAGATCATGATATGTAGACAGATAGATCATGATCTATCTGTAGATTATAAAGATCTGTATATAGGCATATCATGATCTGTAGATGATCTGTGCGAGGTGTGAAATGATTGGTTGTGGTGTGGGGCACACACCGAGACGGGTCGGTATACGTATACCTCGAGTCTACGAGTATTACACACGGAAGAACGGAGTTGACAAGACCCTTTTTTGGTGTGACCCTGATCTTGTGACCCTGATCTTGTGGCCCTGATCTTGTGACCCTGATCTTGTGACCCTGATCTTATGTTATACATAACCAGGCCCTTGCGGCTGTAGCTATTGTAGTCTAACACACAACAAAAGCATCTATGCTGCAAATCTAAGGAGTACAAGTACAGCAGCTTGCTGATAGGGAGTGCACTCCATTTTCATGCATGACCGTAGTCGTATGACCACGTAGACCCTCGCATCCCTACAATGCCGGGACGGAGCATGTCGGGTTTTCACCGACCAGGCAGATACTGCTAGCACCAAGCGATAGGGAGGGAGAGGGGGTGTACTTCATTTGCATGCATGGCCGTAGTCGTAGGACCATAGACCCTACGTAGGGAGAGGGTACTCATTTGTTGCTTGTCTTTAGTCATTTGATCATTGACCACGCATCCCTTTCGAGACGGAGCACCGTTCCCGCTCCTAATAGGGACAACCTCCAACATTTTGGCGCTCATTACGTTGTTTCCATACATTCCAAAGAAACGTTTCGCTAATCCTATCCCCTCCTCCTGTTTCGCCGCCTGTGGCCACCATCCATCTCCTAAAAAGTAGCGGTCGTTTTCTCGCTACTATCTACCTGGTAGTACGTAGTGTACCAAACTTCTCCATGTCACATTCGTCTATTTTCCTCGTTTCCTCTTCTAACACATCCCCGTTCCTCCTTGTACATTTCACATTCTCCCACTGTGTGAGTTCTCCTACTTTTGCTACATAAAGGGGGGGGTACTTCATTTTCATGCATGGCCGTAGTCGTATGACCATGTAGACCCTCGCATCCCTACAACGCCGGGACGGAGCATGTCGGGTTTTCACCGACCAGGCATAAAACATTGCTACGTAGCACCAAGCGCGAAGCGAAACGTGAGGTGTTGGGCGAGTCGCACGAAGGGTGAGCTGCATCCTGCTTATATAAGAACCGCTTGTGAGGCGAGGCGGGCTTGGCATACATACATACATGGATGACAGCTTCAATGGGTTCATTTAAATTCTGGTGTGGCCACTTTCCTGAGACAGCAATGGGAACACTATTTATGTAACTGCCTCGTGGATGCCTTACCATATACACACACGGGGGGGGGGGGGGAGGCGGTTGATACTCATGTGTTGCTTTGCGTTAAGTTCCAATTCAGACACTTGACGACGCATCGATGCGGAGAGGGGGGGGGGGGGGGCCGGACGTGCGTCATTGGTTACTCGCCCTGTGAGACGAGTAATCTATCTACCATTGACCACGCATCTATCCCTTTTGGAAGGGCCATAATAGGGGGCGGGAGGGGGGCACTACATCGAGTATTTTTTTTTTATTTGCCGAACGGCAATACTGCTGTTACTGGGCGGAGTCACTTCGCCCGCAGCAAAAATTCCTTGCTGTCTGCTTAGCCTATCCTATATATACCATCATATCAGCTTTTTTATTGATTGCTTGAACGTCTATATATGTATACGTTGTACCAATCTGTACCGAATTATAAGCAACTTTTGTCCATTACTATTCAATAAAAACGGTGCTTATAGTTCGGGACAGAGTTGTACGGGTGTGCAAGCGAATGTGTTTGTGTGTGTGTGTGTGTGTGTTTTTTTTCACATGGAACCGTTCTTTTTATACAGACAGTACACGACACACGACACGTAACAAGAAACAGGCTAGCAAGAAAGCCAGGCTGAAATTTTAGAGGACAAACAAGAAATTGGGGAGTCTTTACCTTGAAAATTAGTGTAGAAAGCACCCTCTCTCAAATAAGAAACCCAGCCTGGACTACTGCTTTAGATTTCCTGGTTTTTGTCAGGTGTCCTGTCCTGTACTCGTCTACATCCAGTACACGCAGTGTCCGTCTCGATTCTTCATCCTCTTATGGAGACAAAAGCTCTGTATGCGCGCCGTGTATTTATTCAGGGGTGTCTATGACTACTGCTGTGTAGTATAGTGCAGGACACCTGATAAGAAAGAGGGTGATTCTCTACAATAATTTCAATATAACGACTCTCAAATTTCTTATTTTTTTCTTAATCTCAGCCTGGTTTTCTTATTATAGCTTGTTTCTTATTAGGTGTCCCCTGTACTTCTGTGCATGTATGTATCTGCAAGCAAGCAAGTACAGAACACACACACGTGCATTCTTGCGTCGAATTGACCCGTGAGACGGGGGGGGGGGGTTCAGTTGTCGTCATCTTGGGAATGCGACAGAAAGCAAAAAAAAACAGAATAGGAAAAGAAGAAGAAGAACATCGACAGAAATAAGCTGCGGCATACAGCAAGCAACTGTTAACATTACGGTTTGTTTGTTGTTGTTTTCCATCCCATTCATTATCTTCGCACTTCCGTCTTTCTCTCTCCCAAGTCGTAACTCAGATCCGGGGTCACAAAGTAGCCTCCTCTCCCTCCTCCCCCACTACGGTTCTTGCCTTGGTTTTTATCGCGAGAAGATTTCAGCATTTTCTTCCCTCGTCAACTCTCGTCGAATTTTGCTTACCCACGCTATAATATGCGCTCTCGACAGTCGGTGTCATTTGAGAATAAATAAAAACCTCCATGGGGAGAATCGAGTCCTCGACATCCGGCCCTACAGGCTTCGTGGCTACCAGTTAGACCACCGGGGCGACGGTGGGGGTGGCCATAGTAAATATCATAGGACCTACGGTCGACACGAAAACCTTTACATTATTTACCTGTTTTTACCAACAATATTTGGTCCTATTTACTAATGGTCATATACAATAGGATACGTATATACCAGGTGCATATACAGCAGTATGTACAATCGTAGTAGTAGTAGTAGTAGTAGTAGTAGTAGTAGTAATAGTAGTAGTAGTAGTAGTAGTAGTAGTAGTAGTAGTAGTAGTAGTAGTAGTAGTAGTAGTAGTAGCAGCAGCAGTAGTAGTTTTAATAGTAGTAGTAGTAGTACAGCAGTAGTAATACTGTAGTACGTACGTACACAGTCGTAGTAGCTTTTTTTGTGTTACACGTATACTGCTGCTGCTGCTGTGCGAAGTGTTGATGCGTGCTAATTGCATCGATGTTTTCTCCCGAGCGGGGCGGTCGATGATACTATCAACAGCACAGCGAGTGAGTGCTCTCGTCGAGTGAGCGGTGGTGGCAGAGACAGCAAGAGAGAGGAGGTTCTCACTGGAGTAGAAAAGGAGAGAGGAGCAAATCATTTGTACGGCAGAAAAATGATGTGAAAAAACAACAGCATGCATATGATATGTGTGATGAGCTTTTTCTTTGCCGTGTACGCAGGTGTACGACAGGGCATGAAAAAAAACAAAACGGCAAGCTATCGTACGCAACGTAAATAAATAATGGAACCGTGAGAGCATGTTATTCTACCACACGCATGTACGCATGTATGCATGGATGGATGCAGGCAGTTAGCTGTGGCCCTGCACGTATAGCTCTAGACTGCGAGAGAGAGAGAGAGAGAGCCGTACGAGAGTACTACTACTGCTGTGACTGCTGAGAGTCGTATTGCGTTCTGTATCGGGTTCTCCCGGCGAGCGGCTTTTTGATGGCGCGTGATGGCAGAAAAAAGAAAGAAGAAAGAGGAGAGGAGGAAGAACATTGGTTTTGTGACAGAATGTACTCTTTTGAAGAAGAGGGGGATATGATGCGATAAACATGACTTTTTAGAGCAAATATCACAACTGCTGTGCGTGGTGTGCCACACTAAACAACAAGCATAGCCACGCTCTGTGGTGGTGTGGTGGTGGTGGTGGTGGTGGCGGGTGTGTCCACAGATCAGATCAAAGCCAGTCAGCGTTCGAGAGAACAGAAAGCACGAATGACTACGAGTATACTGCCTGTACACTCAGCAGTAGTCACTCACGGGTGTATGTACCGAGTGGACGTACACAATTACACGTGCATTCGTGCATGCATCTAGTTGGTGTGTCGGACTCTCTTGTCCGCAGCGGTTTTTGATGGCAACGAGATGACAGAAAGCAAGAGAGAGGCGAGAAAGGAACACCAAACAGCAATCTAACTGCCTTGTAACTAACCTAAAGTGATCAAAATCATCCTGGATGCTATACTCTCTGAAGCTCAGAAGTATTGCATCGCACTCTTATGTATATACATCGAGCGGCATTCATCACATAGTAGGTAAGCTTTGTGGTGGTAGTATTAATAGTAGAGACAGACGTATCATACATATCTTTCTTTTGCGGGCAAAAAAGGAAAAAAAAAGAGTGAGTACACACCCGTACGTACGCTAGTTTACACTTCGCTGTCGATGTCATATTATTAGTAGCAGTTCATGCTGTTCTCGCCGTAGCCTAATAAAGCGCAGCAAGGATTGCCTCTCTCTCTCTACACACAGGTGGGGGGGGCAAGCCCAGACCACAATGCAAATAAAATCCACAGACAACATACAGGCGAAAATCGCGAGTAGCTGCATGCATGCATGCATGATATGCTATGAAAATTATGATTCGTGCGATGACGATGATGATGATGATGATGATGGCCTTGGATGTTAGTGCGAGTAGATACATATCTACCCATCCCTTCCATCATTCTATAGGCACGTAGGTAGGTGGTGTGTACAGCAGCAGCAGCATAGCAGCAGCACAGCAGCAACAGCAGCAGCAGCAGCAGCGTACTACTAGCCGAAGGAATAACACAACTAAACCCTAACAGCCGCACGAACGACGAGCGCAACGATGACACAACGAGCCACAAGACTACTACTACTACTACTACTACTACTACTACTACTACATGATAGATACAGAAATGTTTACAACAAACAAACAAACTCAAAACCTGCTTACCTCTCTCCTGTCCTCCTTCCCTATTCCCACAAAACTCCGCCCCCCCTTGCGAGAGAGGGTGTGTGTGTTGTTGCGCTCGACGCGTTGCTGATAAATAGGCAGCCAGCCTCTCTCTCTCTTCTTCTGTGCCTGACTCCTAGAGGCTGTAGTGCTGTGCTCCTCCTGGGGTGTGGCAAAGCGGCACACACACGCCAAAAGCAACAGCAAGCGGCACAGGCAGCAGCAGCGGCAGCGGTGGTAGTAGTAGCAGCAGGGGGGGCGCGCGACGGCGGTTTAATATGGCCGGCCTGTTGGGGAGGAGGAGAGTGAGAGTCTCGCCTCGATTGAATGAATGAGTGGAGCTTTATCACTACTACAACACTGACTGTAGTCTGCTGTCTATCATTCATTATTTGCCCACGCTCGTCTATCTGTCTGTTTGACTGTCTGTCTGTCTGTCTACTCTGTGTGATAAATAACGCACGTAAAAAACTAGAAGAAAGAAGAGCTGTCGTCTCTCTGAACTACATACAATACGAACGAGTGTGTATGAATTTGGACATCAATATACCGCATGCATTTAATATTATGTTACCACATTTATTTATCACTCTGTCTCGAAATGTTAGAAACGTCTGGTTTGTTCATTTCATATCCAAACGGTCGTTATATTTTCGGACGTTCATGTACAAGTAGTGGTGATACGTTTTTTACTGGATTCTTATTTATTTGCTTTTTTATGTTACACCGCCTTTGCCTTCGACAGAACAAACAACCAGTCAGTGCTTGAAGATTCAGATTTGCTTGAATTGAAGACTCCGGTCGGATTTTCTTTAAGATACAACAGATTGATAGATATTTTTTGCGTTTTTCCCGTTGGACCTTTTTAAAGTCCCGGTTTTTCCCAATCTAAATAATAAATGAAGAAAAGACCAGTAGATCCACAATTAATTAAGTTTACTTCTTGAAACGAGCGTGATGCTCGTATCTTATCATATCAGATAATATCATGCGTGTCCAATGGAATCATACGAATATGATCAAACAGTTATTCCGCTGACCTGACTATCTGACTATACGGCAGGCAGTACGCGCGTGTGGTCTCTTTTTTACAGGCAGCAATACCGGCACTATATACATACGTAGTGGTAACCGGCACTATACTCCGCACACGATACCCATACGTAGGTACAGTACGTATGATACACACCTGGTTCGGTGTGTGTGAAAAGCGGTTCTACAGACAGGCAAAATAGGGCAACCGTCTCTATCTATACTCAAACGACACCACTGAGTATTAATAATACTTAGTTAGAGGGACCACTATTTACTATTTACTATTTACTATTAATAGTGCAATACCGTAGTAGCACGACACTTTCTTTCTTTTTTTGTCATGCTTTTTATTTGGTTGCTTGATTGTTGATTTGCTTCAGTGTATTTACTTTTTATTATTTTTTCTTTTCGCTTTCGTTATTTTTTCTCTTTTTTTCTCTTGCATGCACCTGGATTGCTAGCAGGGTAGGTCTTACCTGTCGTATATGGCGTTGCATTGTCTGCTCTGCTTACTGCACTGAGTGTAGTATCTCTGTGTCGTAGTTTTGTGACCACAGAACTGGTACCTTTTTAGGATGAAGAATCGGCACGGACACTGGGTGTGCTGGATGTCGACGGGTAGAAAGGAAGGTTTAATGTTAAGAACACACACACAGTAGTACTCGTGCTATAGAATGAAAAAAACTGACATCATTCTACTATTAATACGAGTATACTATTGATACTATACCCTGACTGCTGCTGGCTGGCATGTATGTGTGTGTACTGTACACATCCAACCCGCCGCCTCTCCCGCTACATGTGCACACACACCGGGAACGCCGGGGGGCGGGGCCCGTGATCCCCCACCCAACGAAACATACATACAATACATGTGATGCCCGTCAAACGGTGCGGTGATTCCGGCTACATATTATAGTCCCGCCGACAGCGCTGGGTGTAGACTAATTTTGTTGCAGTACGTCCGCTGCGCGTATCACATAATAATAATACTCGAACACATCCTCTTATTACCACTGCTACTACTTACTTTTTTTTTCCTTTTTTTTTTTCCTCCGGCGGATGGGTAAAAATAAAGCTTACGCCCTCCACACTGTTGTAAGGATTGCCCTGGCTTGGCTATAATAATTTATTATCATATATACGATTTGCCTTCCGACAATGGGCAGGGCATTTTATTCATTCAGAATGAAAAAGCTAACACAATTCGTCGAATGTCATCGATTGCGACATGAGAGAAAATCGCTTTTCGCAAAAAAAAAAAAGGGGGGGGGGTTTATTGTGAACGTGAGATTCGAACTCACGACCGCTACAAAAGCCAAGGTCCTGCCGTCGACGCCGTTTGATTAAGGCGTTATTATGGCCGTAGTCCGATGGGCTACGAACTGGTAAAAGGTTAACCAAATGCCCACCGCCCCAAGCTAAGCCTTATAACAGGAGGAGAGTGTTATATACCAGGTAATAATAAGATTACTGTGAGGGTATTACCTACTGAGCTATAGGGGTAAAAGATCGATCGATTACCTAGCCCAGGGTAATCCTTATAACACTCTCCCCCCCTCTGAACGGCGGGATATTTGGGACGTCGGTACCGTATACGGCCGTACGTTGACCTACCCGCTTCGTTTCAATACCTGGGGAACCAGACGGAGACATGTTTTTTAGGGACGCACGCGCAAGCGTTTCTATAAAAGAAACGTTCGAAGTGAGATTCGAACCCGTGTCCTCGACGACGTCTAATGTGATGGGATTACCTGCTGAGCTATAGGGGTAACATATCGATCGATTACCCAGCCCAGGGTAATCCTTATAACATTACCCTGTGATGGCCTCAAGGACACCCCCCCAAAAAAAAAGTGCCTGCCTGACCAACACTCCCCCCCCCCCTTCCCCAACCGACCGAAACTATCGCCATTTATACAATCTGATCTTCCGAAGACAGACACAAACAAGTTTTGAATGTGTTGCACTGTCCGCTCAGACATACATGCATGAACAAGCCTTTAAGGATGTATACTATTATTAATATATATCTGCACGTCTCCGAGCACCGATTTGATCTAATCTATAAGGTGTGAGGCATTCGACCCTCTCTAACGGGCGAAGGAGAATATTCGCGATGATCGTGTTCCACAGGTATCGCACGCGGCGTTCTACGCGGGGGGGGGGGTGGGTGTTAACTGTCCCCTACTCCGTGTGTCACTTGGTGTTAGTGTGGGTCTATGGTCATACGACTATGGCCGTGCACGACGTGAGTACACCCCCCCCCCCCCCGCGAAAGAGGATGCGTGCATTGGTCAATGGTTCAATGACGTAAGGCGAGCACCAATATGAGTACGCCCCCCCCCCCCCCCCTCCCCGATGAGGAAAATAGACGAGTGTGACATGGAGAATTTGATGCACTAAACACAGCAGCGAGAAAACGATCGCTTTATTTTAGGAGATAAATGGTGGCCCCAGGCAGCGAAACAGGAAGGGGATAAGATAAGCAAAAAAATACTGTGTAATATAATGAAACAAACGTAATGAGCACCCAACTCTATTGGAGGTGTCTCTATTAGGAGTATAGGAACGATGTTCCGTCTCGAAAGGGGGATGCGTCGGTCAATGGTCAAATTACTATAAAGCAAACAAGCAATTAGTACCCCCCCCCTCCCCCTGTCTGCCCGCCAACACCTCACCGCGGCTTCGCGCTTTGGTGTAGCAATGTCTGCTGGTCGTGAAACCCCGACATGCTCCCGTCCGGCATGGATAGGGATGCGAGGTCATGGTCATATGACTACGGCGTGGCACAACATGAGTACACCCCCCGTCTGGCTGCAGTCGATTAATGTTAGACATGCTCCGTCGGCAATTGTTTAGGGATGCGAGCGGTCTTGGTCATAGCGAACTAGGCCTGCGCAGACATGAAGTACACCCGCCGCGAAATGAGTCCCCCCCCCCCCCCCCCCCGAGAGCCGAATCTGAAAAAAAAACGGAGTGTTTCGTCATGCCGTTTTTTTTCTGGACGCCCTTACTGGGCTGGGCAATCGATCCGTATGTTACCCGTCCCTATGGCTTTACCTGGTGTTATCGTGTATACGCGTAGTAGGTAACACCCTCACACCACTCAGAATCAACAGCAAAACGTCCCAATTTTTCGCTCCGTGGTCGCAGACAGGAAAGGCCCCACCAACAAAACCTGGAGTGGAATATTAATATTACCTCACACAGAAAAAAAAAAACGAAACGAACAAAACGAAACGAAACGAAAACGAAAACGAAAACGAAAACGAAAATCATACGTGTTCGTACACCAAAATAACTGACACCAATCGTACACGAATAAGAAAAAAGTGCATACGGGCGAAAGCTTTTTTTACCCAGATCTCCAAAAGGATCTAAAAAAAAAAGAAGTAAATACGTACTCGTTCCTCACAGGCGTTTGTGCGCCCCCGGAAATTGTCTCAGGCGGTGTCTCTTATCGTGATTATCGTACCACAGCCTACAGCAGTATACGGTGTAGCAGTTAGTTGTGGTCCCTTTGCAGGTGCCGGCTGAGTAATATAATGCCGGTTGCCCGCAACGCATATTGCCTATGGAAGCGCTTGGCGCAGATGAGAGTACGGTATGAGTTAGTGCATTGCGGAGAATAGTCATATAGTGCCGGTTGCCGCTAGAATAATAGTGCCGGTATTGCTGGCTGTGGCGCATACCGGCACTACAGAGGGACCAATAATACCGGCACTATATAGGGACCAATATAAATGGTGCCTGGTGCCTGGTATATATTATAAGTATCCCACTCAGCATGCAGAGATGAGTTTCGATACAAATCCCCGATCTCACCAGATCTCAGTTGTGTGTGTGTGTGTTTTTTTTTACTTTTTTTCATATGATAAGTGTTATATGTTATATATGTGCGTGTGGTGTGCAGTTTCAAAGGCGGATTTCTTGATAATGTGGACAGGCAGTGTAAACGCCGAGCTACACCTCGACGGAGAGACCTCGACAGCCGCTCTTTCCGGCGTTGTGCGCCCCCTCCTGGTTTGGCCAAAATCGGTTCCGAAATTCGAAATTTGACCTCCAGGCGGTGTGATATCTTGAATATAGTATACGGTACAGACAGTATTAATAGTACAGTAGTATGATATTCAAACAGGGCCTTCCTCGGGAAAATTCCAGAACGTTTCGGGAATCGAGGTAAATCAACCATATCAAACTAACCAAGGAGAAATAAACAATGGAAAAAGCACCACAAGAAAGACCAAACCACGGCGAATCGAATGACGGCGTTTTCATTTATTTTTTACGAAGTAGGAACCGCGGTATGGCCACGGGAATTTTACCACGGGACTTCAAAAGAAAATTCCCGTGGTAAAATTCCCGTGGCCATACCGCGGCTCCTACATCGTAACAAAAAACAAAAAACGTCGTCATTCGATTCGCCGTGGTTTGGTCTTTCTTGTGGTGTTTCTAACATTGGTTATTCGACATTGGTTAGGATGATATGGTTGATTTACTCGATTCCCGAAATCTTCGGGATTTTTCCCGAGGAAGGCCCTGATATTTAAGGGTGTGCGTGTGTGTGGTGTTTGGTTGTGTGATGTGTGTGGTGTGTGAGGTGAGTTTCGTAGACTCTTTTGGCGAGTTTTTTTTCGTTATGGGTCTTACGAGTAGATATTGTTGTTGCATTGGTCTCCACAGCAGCAGCAGCAGTCCCCCGCACACACGATACACCATACATAGAGGGGGGGGCAGAGCAGAGCAAGAGAGAGAGAGAGAGAGAGAGAGAGAGAGTGGCCTTTTGAGTCCACCAACGAAACACAAGCAAGCCCGGAAGTAGTATCTGATAGCCCATAATAGGCCGATAGCCCGAACCGGCACGAAACTGTCGTGGTGTAGAGACCAAGTTCACATGTGTGTGTCGTGTGTGGGCGGCTTCTTTGATGCTCGAGATGGACAGCTGTTGGTATGTGGCACGTGCGTGAGCTGAGAGTCACAGCAGTCTGAGGTTCTTGTGCTTCCGAGAGGAATAATAGTATTCTTGCTACATTGTAGTAGTTCACACATACAGCGTCCCCTCTCCCCGTATGGGTGAAAACGCCGCCAGACCGTTGGAAATCCCCACCCCCCCCGTCTCCCCTACCATAGTTTCGTAGAGCAAACATAAATTTAGACCAGTTTATTTTTCAGAAAAATAATATATTCGCTATTTTCGCGTCCCTCTTTTACCCTGTCGATGGAGAACCCTCCAGCTCGTGGGGAGCACCTAACCCTCCCCCCTCGCTCCGTCCCGGCAATGCAGGGATGCAAGGGTCTGTGGTCGTACGAATACCTACAGCCATGCATGACATGATGAGTACACCCCCCCCCCCCCCCCACCGCACTATAAAGGCATGAATATCCCCCCTGCAGTGGCACGAGTCTCTCCCTTACCGCACTGTATCGGCATGGTTATCTAGAGCGGTGACAACATGAGTGCACACCCTCACTCAAAAACGAAAAGAGGAGGAAGCCCAACCACCCCCCGGCTAGAAAACAAAACAAGGAAAAAACATTGTTTCGGGTCATGATTTTCGTTTTGTTTTTTCCAGGGCTGTTCACGGGTAGGGTCAAAGCTCGCGGGTCGGGTCGAGTCCGACCCCGACCCGACCCGTTAGATTTTCGAAACTCCCCTCCTGACCCGACCTGATCTCGAATCCGCACCCCCCCCCCAGGACCAACCCATCCGACCCACCCATCCGACCCGACCGACCCGACCCGAACCCGACTCCGACCGACCCCCGACCCGACACCGACCCGACCCGACCCGACCCGACCCGACCCGACCCGACCCGACCAGTGGACTTTTGAATAACACCACAAGTCCATGAAGAGAACCCTTCGTCTCCTCCCCTGCTAAAAAACGAAAAACAAATAACGAAACCCGGTTTGTTCCAAGTACATACGTATACGCATATACTGCTGTAGTAACAATAAAACAGGGGAGCAGTATCGTTGGTATCTATACGTATTAATAAAATTTCGTAAATCCAGTGGTTTTGCGCCCCCTTTTCCCCCTTTTGATGAAAAAACGCCGCAAGTCAATGGAGAGACCCCCCCCCCACACATGGCTGCTATCTCCGGAAGTGGCCACACCAGAAATTAAATTAACTCATTGAAGCTGTCGTCCATATGCAAGTCCGCCTCAAAGGCGGTTCTTAGCAGGATGCAGCTCACCCTCCATGCGACTCGCCCAATACCTCACGGCGCTTCGCGCTTGGGGCAAGCAATGTCTGCCTGGTTAGTGAAAACCCAACGTGCTCCGTCGAGGCGTTGTAGGGATGCGAGGGTCTACGGTCATATGACTACGGCCGTGCACGACATGAGTACACCCCCACCCCCACACACATGGCAAGTCTAAAATCACGCGGGCCAGAAAACGTCAGCTATCTACGAATCAAATCGCTATATTAACGGGAGCCACGCCAGCCAGATGAAATCACGCCGCACACAACAAGCCCACGCAAATGCCGCATCACTCACGCGACAGCCATGTGACGATTGGCCTTCGATCTCGAAATAGACTCAACCCACGATTAACCCACTTCGTACCGGCAAGTGAATATGCATAACGCTCTCGAAGGTATCATTGCGATCCGTAGTCTAGAGGGCGAGAGGTTGTCTGCCGCGTCCTGTGGTCTTCGTCTAAATCTTCAAAAAGTTGTGTTTTTTTTTGCCACCGGAGAGGAATCGAGAGTTTTTTCCGTCTGTTTTCAACACATTGGCTGCCAAATGTATTTTGATCAGACGCCTGGCCGGCGCCCGCCACACACCATTCACCGATGGGTGAGCACTGTGACACTAGGGTGGGTCGGAGCCTCTAACCAGCGCGATCCGTTCAAATTTGATGACGCAGTCGCTGGGTTTGTCGATCGATGTCAAACACGAAAAACGGTCTATTTCTTGCGATCTGCGATTGATGAAGATTTTTTTGTCGTCAATTTTCTACACACCAGCGCTCGATTTCTTTTTTACCAGACGCCTGACCGGCCCACGCCACGTATCACCGATCAAAGTATGAGTGAGCACTGTGACACTAGGGTGGGTCGGAGCCGTTAACCAGCGTAATTCGTTCAGAGTTCATGACAGGGTCGTTGGGTTTGTCGACCTATGTCTACCGAGGATTTTCATAAAAGAGCTGCCTCAGAACCTGCCAGAACAGGAGTTTCATGGGTATTGCGCGGGCTTCGCCCGCGTAATTAAAGTCCCCGGTGAGCTGTCCCGTAGTGTTGAAAAAATAGCCCACACACACCAAAACAATCGACAACATTATGTATTTTTGTTGTTTTTCCCTTTATTTCGCATCTCCACGGCTACTAAAACCATATGAGGAAATTCGTTTTTTTCACTTCCATCTTGTATTAGAGTCACTATTTCCGCGGCTCCTCTTGCCCGTTTCCCCCCTTTGACGAAAATGCCACCAGTCCGTGTGGAGAACCCACCC
>MEHQ01003655.1:323807-347805 GCA_008828725.1 Saccharina japonica
GGAGGGGGGGGGGACCTCGAAAGGGCCAGGGAACCGAGAACGAACAGCGGGACGAAAAAAAAGACACTAACAAAACCTACCCCCGGAATCAAAAGGCCTCAGTGAAGTCCTATGAAACCCACCTCGAAAGGCCCAGGGAACCAACTAAGAATGAAGAGCGGGTCTCCCAAAACAAGCACCAACAAATCTACCTATCCCGGAAGCAAAAGGCCTCCGTAACATCCTACAAACACACACCTCGAAAAGGCCGGGGGGTAGAGAGCAGTGGGCATCATCAAGCCTTACAGTAAGCAGCGGCGCGTGCTATATTCTGAGGGTCAAGGTCGCTTGATTATATAACTATACCGGTTTTAGCGTGGAATACAGAACGCTTTCAAAATTGGTTCGCGATCTTCCATGTTCATTACGGCGGCATCCCTAGCGTACGGACCGGAATTTTCTGACTTCCATTGTCGAGAACGGCGATTTCTGACCTTATTATCATTATTTTTTTTGTCCATCCCATTCATTTTCTTCGCACTTCCGTCTTTCTCTCTCCCTAGTCGTAACTCAGATCCGGGGTCACAAAGTAGGCTCCTCTCCCTCCCCCCCCCACTACGGTTCTTGCCTTGGTTTCTATCGCGAGAAGATTTCAGCACTTTCTTCCCTCGTCAACTTTCGTCGAATTTTTGCTCACCCACGCTATAATATGCGCTCTCGACAGTCGGTGTCATTTGAGAATAAAAACCTCCATGGGGAGAATCGAACCCTCGACATCCGGCCCTACAGGCTTCGTGGCTACCAGTTAGACCACCGGGGCGACCGGCAGAATCGAACCCTCGACATCCGGCCCTACAGGCTTCGTGGCTACCAGTTAGACCACCGGGGCGACCGGCATTACTGACATCCGTCGTCCTCGTGCAAACTTCCCAAGCACTTCAAGTGAGAGGGCTCGCTTCAGGCGGGGTCGACAACACGCTGCTTCGTGCTGTTTATAAGTCATAAATCGCCGTTCTCGAAAATGGAAGTATAGAAAAACTGATTTTCTGGTTTTGAAAAGGACGAAAAAAAATGCTTACCCGATGAACCATACCATGCCTACTATAAGTATACGATGAACATTTTTTTCCAAAACAAAATAATGAAAGCCCGACGGTTTTGAGTTAAGGGCCCGTTTTAACGAAGAAGAAAAAATTAAATTTGGAAAAAAAAAATCAAATCCGCTTTTCATTGGTCAACACACGCACCAGCACCAAAGATTAGGATCTTGGGGCATAATATTTGGTGCTGGTGCGTGTGTTGACCAATGAAAAGCGAATTTGAATTTTATTTTTTCCAAACTGAATTTTTGCTGTCTTCGTTAAGATGGGCCCTAACAGCAGGTCATTGTTTCATGGGATTAGGCCTGTCTGTGCCTATTTTCTCGGGAGTCGGGTTTTGACTTACAAATAGTGTGCGAGGCTCCTTCGGTGACCACCCTCGAAAACGTTACTGCAGCTACAGTCAGTAGTAGGTGCTACCCGCTATCGCATACCTGGTAATGGACGCATGCTACGATAGAGGTGCACCATGCTTTTTTTCTGAGCTCCTCACTTAAGGAGCGCCATACCTCGCCGAAAAAATGATTTTGGAGGAAAATAAAAGTGCTGCCGGATGCGAAATATCATGACCGAAGTATGCTTGAAACATTATTCGTCACACAAAATTGAAAAAACGACGAATTCGGGTTAAGGAGCCCGATCGTTCAGAAAACGAACCAGCCAAAAAGTGCTACCTCTATACCGTAGCACGCGTCAATGTGTATATACGAAGCACATGTTCATACCTACGTGCCCACGCGGCGTTCATTGCTTTCGTCAGTGTTCCATTGCTGCAGCATTATAATCGTCCTTTTTACATCAGACGCTCTTTTCAATCTCAGAAGTACCAAAAGGCCCCGACGGAATGACATCATCATCATCACCATCATGATCATCATCACCATCATCACCATCATCATCACCATCATCATCATCATCATCATCATTGTCATCATCATCATCATCATCATCACCATCATCATCATCACCATCATCACCATCACCATCATCATCATCATCATCAAGAGATTGAAGGCAACACTATGGTAGCAAAATAACGCCGATCGATGTGACTTTGTACACCAAGTGCGCACCTGGTACAAGCCGAGATCAATCCCCAGTCTCCCAGGCTCTGGGCGCTACTCAGAGTCACACTCTAATTCACCCCAAGGTCAGGACTCAGGACTCCTACCGCCGGCCGAATCTCCCACCCCCCCCCCGCTCGTACGCAAAGCACAATCTCACAGGGTGCAGTGCAGATAACTAAGTCTCCTTCGGGGGGGATACCCTACAAGAGGTCATATAGGAGGGTGCTTTTAGCAGCGGAGGTACTTCTACCGTAGATGTGGGGGAGGGGTTTTCCGTTTTTTTCCCCCCATTGATTAGTTGGAGACCGGGAAGAGACGAACAAGATCCCCCGCAAACAAAACAAAAAACGCCTCCACGTAATTAAATAGTGTAGGCAGGCATGCGCCCGCCCCGCCCGTGGGTGGAATACACCGTAAACAATGTACAGCAGCAGTAGATCGCTATCCTGACCCCCACAATTGACGCTCTCTAGCTATCCGCCGAGTGGGGTGGGAGAGAGGATAGCGTAGTAAAAGACGGAGCAAGCAAGTGCACATCAACCAGGTGTAGCGTTGACGGTGTTGTCGAGGGCCGCAGGTGTAACGTTCGGGATCTCTCTCGAGAGGTGAGGGAGGCACTCGACCGTATGTAGCGGCGTCGACGTACACATCGATTGCGAGATGGCAAGTTCTGCCGTGGTAGGGTCGTGGTTCCTAGGGGCATACCCCCGGGGTAGACGCATGGGGAGAGGATACCACAGTAGTAGCGTCGAACGATCTTCGGATGTGGGTGTATCGATAAAAGGGTTCGTCATTATTTTGTATGCAAGAGGTGTGTATGTATGTACTTCGTATGCGACTACGCAGTGGAAGGCGACTAATCCACACACCCCGTGAAGATCACGATGTTTACAGCAATCAGTAGTGGGCGCGTGCCCCTCTCTCTTTTCGTGAAACGGCGATAAAGAAGTGCTGCCTTTCTGATCGGACACTGCTGTGCTCTGAGTGATAAGGCCACCGGGCCCCTCTCGGTAAAGTTTTATCTGACCCCTCCATTGTTGTGTTTCGCGGTTCGACGCATGTTGGCCCTGTGCTTCCTACAGGTGCAACATTTGTAGGACAGGCGCTCTTAGCCCCTTAGGAGCTGGTCCCACGAATTTGGGGACAAACTACTTGGAATTAGTTTGAGACATTTTTGTTTCAGTTCTTAATGGGTTAATCGTCCCGGAAAGGTTGAGTTTCATGTATGCCACCGCGTTTGCATGAGACGCCCCGTTCCGTGACATCCGATTGGGGAAGAAGTGCTGACACACTTTTCCTTCCGTGGACTTCAAGAATGGTAGAGCAGTGAAGGTTGGCTGTGTTTAGTCTTTTACATGGGTGACCCAGAAAGTGGTGACGGGCTGCTGTGTTTTTTGTTGAAGCACCGCCAAGGTGTTCCCTTAGGACTGCAACGCTCATGCATACATACAACGCATGCACGCTATCATACGCCCGAGACATCGTCTACCCATGATCTTGTAAAGAGACCATACAACAATGCCATTGCGGAACGCCAAACACACTACTACTACGAGTGCGAGTATACACGTACCCTCGAAGCAACATTTATTTGTAGGCGTTAACAATGAAGGGGTACATTCGTTTTCATCTGCCTGTTCTATCCAAAGTGCACTTGAACTTCTAGGCTGTGGATTCGGAGCTGTTGATGTTACTTGCCTGCCACCCAGCTCTCANAAGTCGGTCGGGAGGGAGGGAGCGCGCGCGGGGGGGGGGGTACTCATTTGTTGCTCACCTTAGTCATTTGACCATTGACCACGCATCCCTTTCGAGACGGAGCACCGTTCCTACTCCTAATAGAGACACTCCAACATTTGGGCGCTCATTGCGTTGTTTCCATCTATTACAAAGAAACTTTTTGCTAATCTTATCCCCTTCCTGTTTCGCCGCCTGTGGCCGCCATCTATCTCCTAAGCTAGCGATCGTTTTCTCGCTACCATCTAGTGTACCAAACTGCTCCATGTCACATTCATCTATTTTTATCATCTCCTCCTCTAACACACCCCTTTCCTCCTTGTACCTTTCACATGCTCCCACTCTGTGAGTTCTACTCTCTATGGCTTTGCCACATGGACATGGGGGGGGGCGTACTCATTTGTTGCTTGCCTTAGTCATTTGACCATTGACCACGCATCCCTTTCGAGACGGAGCGGGGGGGGTACATAGCATAAGACACTGTACAGTAAGAACACGTAGGAAATGCCTGGTTTAATGTATACGAAGTATGTACCTATGAGAAATATATGGTTTAAGAATAAGAAATATCAAAATAAGAGTAGAAACGTCTGTTGGGGGGGGGTCGTTGTGTAGAAAAGAGGAATAGAGTAGAGTATTGAGCTCTTCATGTAAAGATCCTCGTGAAAATTAGGCGCCACCCCTGTAAGGCAAAAACGGGTCTACAGAGCCCTTCACGTAAAGAGACTCACAAAAATTAGGTGCCACCCCATATGTAAGGCACACACGGGTCTGTAGAACTCTTCACAAAAAATTAGGCGCCACCCCTGCAAGGCAAATACGGGTCTATACAGCTCTTCACGTAAAAGGGCCTCAAAGTATTTAGGCGCCACCCTTACAAGGCAAATACGGGTGATCTATACGAGGTTTTCGTGTAAAGAGCCCGAGAACAATTAGGTGCCACCCTTATGTATATAAGGAAAACACGGGTCCATAGAGCTCTTCACAAAAATTAGGCGCCACCCAAGCGAGGCAAATACGGGTCTATAGAGATGTTCACGTAAAAGAGCCTCATAAAGTGCAGGGTGCATCTCTACCTTAAGGTACGAGCATGCATCGGAAAGGGCAGTCACTCGCAGGCCTCTTCTATTCTCCGCTTCAACAGCCCATGGAAATTGCTGAAAATAGTTTTCTCGGCACTCTTTTAAACGTCGCCTTTGAGCGAAAGCGTATTTATTTTTTATAAAATATTGAAAAAAAATGCACGCGTATTTATTATTATAGAATATTAAAGAAAAAGTGTTTTTATTTTTATAAAATAATTTTTACAAAGAGAAGTGTATTTATTTTTATAAAATACCTGGTATTAAATAAATAAAAAAAAGAGCCCAAAACAAAAGCATAAAAAAAAAGACGGTTTGATATCAAAATAAAACTAAAAATGACACAAAGCCATATGAAGTACGGAGCACTCACCAGCCTCTTCTATTCTCCGCTTCAGCAGCCCATGCACCAGCCCAGCCATTCCGGCGGCTCCCACCCCCGCGAGGGCGAGCCTCTCTCGACCAGGGGATGTTCCTGGAGCGCCCCCCCCCGCGATAACGCTTCTCGTGTACCCCAGCATCATGATCTTCATCAACTGCGAGTGGGAGCGGGGCGAGATGGTAGAGAGGGGGTAGGGCGGGTGGGGGTAATGAATTGACAAACAAATAACGTAAATGTTGTGTGTGTGCTGTTGTTGTTGCTGTTGTTGGCGATGTTGTCGCTTCCGAGTATTAGTCCAACAGTGATACAGCGTGCGGGTGTGTATGAGTTGAATCGCGCGTACCCACCAGGGAAACCATCGGTAGAAATAAAATAAAATACAAAAATAACTACGCAGCAACAACGACGACAACAACACTACGAACACAACGAAAAAAAACGCTCTTCCGATCTCACCACCATCATCAACACCAACACCAACACCACCAACACCAACACCACCACCACCACCACCACCATCACCATCACCGCCACCACCACTACCATCACCACCACTACCACGACAACAACAACCGCAATCACCAACAGCGGCAACAACACGTGCCTGCTTTCGAGCCCTCTGAGCGCCCGCTGGGTCTCCAAGCCCCGACACCCAGGTCCTCGCCAAGTCTCGGTGCTCTTGAATCCTTCTTGCTCTCTCGTCCCTGTCCTCATCCTCGTCGCTCTGCGGAGGCGGGACAGGGCGGGGAGGGGGTGGGGAGGACTCGTCAATATCGAATAATCAAGTGGGGAACAATTGATAACCAGTCATGGGTATTAATAGCATTACGTACACCTGGGTCGGTCGTTAGTTGTGCGTGGACCGCTAGACAGCTCTTCTTCGTGACAAACGGCCCAACTTTCGATGGACAGCTCTTCGAAATAGCTTTTTAGCTTTTTACTTTTTGCTTGCAGCAGCACGATTATAGTTTAGTTTGTCAGCTTGTGGGACAACAACGCGTGGCCGGCATTTATACAGCAGCAGCTTCGCCGCCAACTAACTGCTTTGCCGGAGACTTGTCAATATCAAATAATCAATTGTGAAACGATCGATAACCAGCGATGGGTATACTACGTATCTGTCTCGTGGTTGCCTTGCCATATGCAATACTACGTGATACAATCATTCCCCTTGCGCGGAGTTGAGGTTCTCGGGAGGTCCCCGTCTGTGTAACTGCAATGCCTAGCCAACTAATAACCACTATTAAATAGTTGGCAACTTAAAGTCACCCAACGCACAGCCGAAAATAAACAATACAACCATCGTCCGTCGTGAAACCGTCAATCGTCGGAACATCATTCATCAGTCCAAATCGCCGTTTTCTCTACAACTCCAGTCGTACTTTTCCGCTCATGAACAATATTTGAAAAAAAAACTACGAAATGACTATTACAGGGGGCCTTAGGGCCCATCTTAACGAAGACAGCAAAAATTCAATTTGGGAAATAAAATCCTATTTGAATGTGATTTCGCAAAAAAAAACTGGTTTGCGTCCTATGGGGAAATAGTGAATTGCTCGTTCAAATATTTCTGAAATAATAAAAAAAACGCTGCATGCTTCACAGCCTGGGGTGAAAAGTATCGACGAGAGGAGACGAGAGGGAAGGCATGCGTCGGCGCGTGAGGGCCGCCGCCAGCATACTTTGCTTTCGGCGGCCCAGGCTAGGAAGCTATCGCTCTCAGGGTCTCCTGGGCGGGCGCAGGGATCCCTGGAACGCCACGGGCGAGACAGGGACGGCGACGGTGCTATCAAAGTCTTGAACGTATCCTGCTGTTTTTGCGTCGATCGCTCGGTTTTTGGTCGGGTTGGCACATCGAGATGGTTGAAAAGTTGGGATTGCGACCGCCATGATTGCTTTTGAGGCGCAACCGCCGGGGTACGATGTGCTATGGTCTGTAAGCGTGGGCGCGGCTGTTGTCCCGGTGGCCTCGCGTCGTGGTTCACGCGTCGTCGCTTCTGTCGGGGTCATCGATGCGATCAAGAAATCGCTTGGTTGTAGCGGGGGCGTTTATCCAACGTGGACATGCCGGTCCAAGTCGGCCCAACTCCCAAATTTGATTTGAATTCTTCACAAAGAAGGTCCTGGGACCTTCTTGGTTTTTTCGTCCAATTCAAATTGATTAGACCCCAAGATCCTAATATTTGGTGGTGGTGCGTGTGTTGACCACTGAGAAGCGAATTTGAATTTTATTTTTTCCAAATTCAATATATTTTATATTCGTTAAAATGGGCCCTTAGTAAATAGAACCTAAGGTACACACAAAAACCTATACATTTGACTATTTTTAGTATTAGTAACAATATTTGGTTCTATTTACTATGCCCCCCGTAATATCATACGAGCCTGATTTTTTTTTTTTCTTAGTTTAGTGAGCTTTTTTAAGTTAACCACTACAGTGCTCGTAGTGCTTAGGGTCGTTCTTATCGAGCAACTTTTTTCCAACATTTCCAAAAACAAATTCCAAAAAAAAATAGGAAAATCAAGAAAAAACAGGATTTATTTGGAAATTTGGAATTTTTACAGAGGGCAAAATATTTGGAAGGCTTCGCGTTCCAAAATTTGGAAATTATTTTTGGAAAATACGGAAGTCCTGAAAATTGCGCGAAAAATGTATTTGGAATTTTTGGGGAAAAGTTGCTCGATAAGAACGACCCTTATCCAAATCACCTGTCGCCAAACGCCAACAATCATCAAATCAGTTCCTGGAACAGGCTCGCTCAGAAAAAAAAAAAAGAAAAAAGGCAAAAGACAAGTTTCTTCCTCGATAAAAAACGCCTGACTGCTGTTGATGACTAATATACTTAAGGCCTGCGGTTAGCCGGGACACATTTTCGCCGCTAGCGCCGGCCCCAGACCCTCAACAAAAAAAAAACAAGCACATCACCGTCTTCCGCTGTGCATGGGGATCAGTTTACGATGTCAACTACCACTATGTCCCGAAATATAAGAACCGTTTTTATTGAATACTAGTGTATAAAAGGTGATTCTATTTTGGTACGGAGTGGTATGCGACATTTGCTGGTAGGCTGATCATCGGTGAGTCTTACCGGAGTATGCCTCTTTGGTACCCGGGTATATACCTTATGTACTAATCAGACCGTTGAAAAACCCATGAAACGATAATAATGCGAGCTCTACTCTTTTTCTTCCTCCCACCTCTCCCAAGCCCTCTTCCAGGAGCTGGTCCAGCGTCTTTCGGGGAGGCACGGTCGACGGTACCGGCTGCCGCCTTTGGGTCTCCAGCCACTCCTCCATTCCCATGCCTACCTCCTCCTCCTCCCCCTCGTCGTCGTCGTCCCCATCCTCTTCGTCGGCCTCCTCCAGCCACGTCACGAACGGGGTAGCCTTCTTGCGGAGGGCGGCAACCTGGTCGTCCGTCAGCGAGGGCGCTGTGAACTCCNAAGTCGGTCGGGAGGGAGGGAGCGCGCGCGGGGGGGGGGGTACTCATTTGTTGCTCACCTTAGTCATTTGACCATTGACCACGCATCCCTTTCGAGACGGAGCACCGTTCCTACTCCTAATAGAGACACTCCAACATTTGGGCGCTCATTGCGTTGTTTCCATCTATTACAAAGAAACTTTTTGCTAATCTTATCCCCTTCCTGTTTCGCCGCCTGTGGCCGCCATCTATCTCCTAAGCTAGCGATCGTTTTCTCGCTACCATCTAGTGTACCAAACTGCTCCATGTCACATTCATCTATTTTTATCATCTCCTCCTCTAACACACCCCTTTCCTCCTTGTACCTTTCACATGCTCCCACTCTGTGAGTTCTACTCTCTATGGCTTTGCCACATGGACATGGGGGGGGGCGTACTCATTTGTTGCTTGCCTTAGTCATTTGACCATTGACCACGCATCCCTTTCGAGACGGAGCGGGGGGGGTACATAGCATAAGACACTGTACAGTAAGAACACGTAGGAAATGCCTGGTTTAATGTATACGAAGTATGTACCTATGAGAAATATATGGTTTAAGAATAAGAAATATCAAAATAAGAGTAGAAACGTCTGTTGGGGGGGGGTCGTTGTGTAGAAAAGAGGAATAGAGTAGAGTATTGAGCTCTTCATGTAAAGATCCTCGTGAAAATTAGGCGCCACCCCTGTAAGGCAAAAACGGGTCTACAGAGCCCTTCACGTAAAGAGACTCACAAAAATTAGGTGCCACCCCATATGTAAGGCACACACGGGTCTGTAGAACTCTTCACAAAAAATTAGGCGCCACCCCTGCAAGGCAAATACGGGTCTATACAGCTCTTCACGTAAAAGGGCCTCAAAGTATTTAGGCGCCACCCTTACAAGGCAAATACGGGTGATCTATACGAGGTTTTCGTGTAAAGAGCCCGAGAACAATTAGGTGCCACCCTTATGTATATAAGGAAAACACGGGTCCATAGAGCTCTTCACAAAAATTAGGCGCCACCCAAGCGAGGCAAATACGGGTCTATAGAGATGTTCACGTAAAAGAGCCTCATAAAGTGCAGGGTGCATCTCTACCTTAAGGTACGAGCATGCATCGGAAAGGGCAGTCACTCGCAGGCCTCTTCTATTCTCCGCTTCAACAGCCCATGGAAATTGCTGAAAATAGTTTTCTCGGCACTCTTTTAAACGTCGCCTTTGAGCGAAAGCGTATTTATTTTTTATAAAATATTGAAAAAAAAATGCACGCGTATTTATTATTATAGAATATTAAAGAAAAAGTGTTTTTATTTTTATAAAATAATTTTTACAAAGAGAAGTGTATTTATTTTTATAAAATACCTGGTATTAAATAAATAAAAAAAAGAGCCCAAAACAAAAGCATAAAAAAAAAGACGGTTTGATATCAAAATAAAACTAAAAATGACACAAAGCCATATGAAGTACGGAGCACTCACCAGCCTCTTCTATTCTCCGCTTCAGCAGCCCATGCACCAGCCCAGCCATTCCGGCGGCTCCCACCCCCGCGAGGGCGAGCCTCTCTCGACCAGGGGATGTTCCTGGAGCGCCCCCCCCCGCGATAACGCTTCTCGTGTACCCCAGCATCATGATCTTCATCAACTGCGAGTGGGAGCGGGGCGAGATGGTAGAGAGGGGGTAGGGCGGGTGGGGGTAATGAATTGACAAACAAATAACGTAAATGTTGTGTGTGTGCTGTTGTTGTTGCTGTTGTTGGCGATGTTGTCGCTTCCGAGTATTAGTCCAACAGTGATACAGCGTGCGGGTGTGTATGAGTTGAATCGCGCGTACCCACCAGGGAAACCATCGGTAGAAATAAAATAAAATACAAAAATAACTACGCAGCAACAACGACGACAACAACACTACGAACACAACGAAAAAAAAACCACCATCATCAACACCAACACCAACACCACCAACACCAACACCACCACCACCACCACCACCATCACCATCACCGCCACCACCACTACCATCACCACCACTACCACGACAACAACAACCGCAATCACCAACAGCGGCAACAACACGTGCCTGCTTTCGAGCCCTCTGAGCGCCCGCTGGGTCTCCAAGCCCCGACACCCAGGTCCTCGCCAAGTCTCGGTGCTCTTGAATCCTTCTTGCTCTCTCGTCCCTGTCCTCATCCTCGTCGCTCTGCGGAGGCGGGACAGGGCGGGGAGGGGGTGGGGAGGACTCGTCAATATCGAATAATCAAGTGGGGAACAATTGATAACCAGTCATGGGTATTAATAGCATTACGTACACCTGGGTCGGTCGTTAGTTGTGCGTGGACCGCTAGACAGCTCTTCTTCGTGACAAACGGCCCAACTTTCGATGGACAGCTCTTCGAAATAGCTTTTTAGCTTTTTACTTTTTGCTTGCAGCAGCACGATTATAGTTTAGTTTGTCAGCTTGTGGGACAACAACGCGTGGCCGGCATTTATACAGCAGCAGCTTCGCCGCCAACTAACTGCTTTGCCGGAGACTTGTCAATATCAAATAATCAATTGTGAAACGATCGATAACCAGCGATGGGTATACTACGTATCTGTCTCGTGGTTGCCTTGCCATATGCAATACTACGTGATACAATCATTCCCCTTGCGCGGAGTTGAGGTTCTCGGGAGGTCCCCGTCTGTGTAACTGCAATGCCTAGCCAACTAATAACCACTATTAAATAGTTGGCAACTTAAAGTCACCCAACGCACAGCCGAAAATAAACAATACAACCATCGTCCGTCGTGAAACCGTCAATCGTCGGAACATCATTCATCAGTCCAAATCGCCGTTTTCTCTACAACTCCAGTCGTACTTTTCCGCTCATGAACAATATTTGAAAAAAAAACTACGAAATGACTATTACAGGGGGCCTTAGGGCCCATCTTAACGAAGACAGCAGAAAATTCAATTTGAGAAATAAAATCCTATTTGAATGTGATTTCGCAAAAAAAAACTGGTTTGCGTCCTATGGGGAAATAGTGAATTGCTCGTTCAAATATTTCTGAAATAATAAAAAAAACGCTGCATGCTTCACAGCCTGGGGTGAAAAGTATCGACGAGAGGAGACGAGAGGGAAGGCATGCGTCGGCGCGTGAGGGCCGCCGCCAGCATACTTTGCTTTCGGCGGCCCAGGCTAGGAAGCTATCGCTCTCAGGGTCTCCTGGGCGGGCGCAGGGATCCCTGGAACGCCACGGGCGAGACAGGGACGGCGACGGTGCTATCAAAGTCTTGAACGTATCCTGCTGTTTTTGCGTCGATCGCTCGGTTTTTGGTCGGGTTGGCACATCGAGCTGTTTGAAAAGTTGGGATTGCGACCGCCATGATTGCTTTTGAGGCGCCACCGCCGGGGTACGATGTGCTATGGTCTGTAAGCGTGGGCGCGGCTGTTGTCCCGGTGGCCTCGCGTCGTGGTTCACGCGTCGTCGCCTCTGTCGGGGTCATCGATGCGATCAAGAAATCGCTAGGTTGTAGCGGGGGCGTTTATCCAACGTGGACATGCCGGTCCAAGTCGGCCCAACTCCCAAATTTGATTTGAATTCTTCACAAAGAAGGTCCTGGGACCTTCTTGGTTTTTTCGTCCAATTCAAATTGATTAGACCCCAAGATCCTAATATTTGGTGGTGGTGCGTGTGTTGACCACTGAGAAGCGAATTTGAATTTTATTTTTTCCAAATTCAATATATTTTATATTCGTTAAAATGGGCCCTTAGTAAATAGAACCTAAGGTACACACAAAAACCTATACATTTGACTATTTTTAGTATTAGTAACAATATTTGGTTCTATTTACTATGCCCCCCGTAATATCATACGAGCCTGATTTTTTTTTTTTCTTAGTTTAGTGAGCTTTTTTAAGTTAACCACTACAGTGCTCGTAGTGCTTAGGGTCGTTCTTATCGAGCAACTTTTTTCCAACATTTCCAAAAACAAATTCCAAAAAAAAATAGGAAAATCAAGAAAAAACAGGATTTATTTGGAAATTTGGAATTTTTACAGAGGGCAAAATATTTGGAAGGCTTCGCGTTCCAAAATTTGGAAATTATTTTTGGAAAATACGGAAGTCCTGAAAATTGCGCGAAAAATGTATTTGGAATTTTTGGGGAAAAGTTGCTCGATAAGAACGACCCTTATCCAAATCACCTGTCGCCAAACGCCAACAATCATCAAATCAGTTCCTGGAACAGGCTCGCTCAGAAAAAAAAAAAAGAAAAAAGGCAAAAGACAAGTTTCTTCCTCGATAAAAAACGCCTGACTGCTGTTGATGACTAATATACTTAAGGCCTGCGGTTAGCCGGGACACATTTTCGCCGCTAGCGCCGGCCCCAGACCCTCAACAAAAAAAAAACAAGCACATCACCGTCTTCCGCTGTGCATGGGGATCAGTTTACGATGTCAACTACCACTATGTCCCGAAATATAAGAACCGTTTTTATTGAATACTAGTGTATAAAAGGTGATTCTATTTTGGTACGGAGTGGTATGCGACATTTGCTGGTAGGCTGATCATCGGTGAGTCTTACCGGAGTATGCCTCTTTGGTACCCGGGTATATACCTTATGTACTAATCAGACCGTTGAAAAACCCATGAAACGATAATAATGCGAGCTCTACTCTTTTTCTTCCTCCCACCTCTCCCAAGCCCTCTTCCAGGAGCTGGTCCAGCGTCTTTCGGGGAGGCACGGTCGACGGTACCGGCTGCCGCCTTTGGGTCTCCAGCCACTCCTCCATTCCCATGCCTACCTCCTCCTCCTCCCCCCCCTCCATCTTCCTCCTCCTCCTCCTCCTCCTCTTCCTCCTCCTCCTCCCCCTCCTCCTTCACACCCACGTACCCCTCCTCTTCCTCGGTCGCTTCCTCCTGCTCCGCTTCTTCCACCACCTCCTCCTCCTCCTCCTCCGTCGCTTCCTCCTCCTCCGTCGCTTCCTCCTCCTCCTCCTCCTCTTCCGCCTCCTCCTGCTCTTCTTGCTCATCCCGCACCCCCTCGTCAACGCGGTCGTCGTCTTCCTCCTCCATCTCCCTCGCCAGCTCCAGGGCATCCTCGGAATCCGAATCATCTTCCGAACTTTCTTCGGACAGTTCTTCTGAACTTTCCTCGGACAGTTCTTCTGAACTTACCTCGGACAGTTTTTCTGAACTTTCTTCGGACAGCTCTTCGGATATTTCTTTGGGATGGTACTTGGGAATTTCTTTGGAACTTTCCTCTTCGGAAAAATCTTCCTCAGAAGTTCCTTCGGAAATTTCTTGGGAACGATCTCCGAACGATAACGAAGAGGAAGCCGAGGAGAAGGAGGCATCCCCCGGTCTCGAATCTTCACTACTTTCGACGCGCCCCTCGTTGGCAGAAAGATCTCCAGAACTTTCTTCGGGGCCTTCTTCAGAGATTTCTTTGGAATGTTTTTCTGGAATTTCTTCAGAGCTTTCTTCAGAGCTGTCTTCAGAGCTTCCTTCAGAGCTTTCTTCAGAGCTGTCGTCAGAGTTTTCTTCAGAGCTTTCTTCGGATATTTCTTCGAAAACCTCTTCGGAAGACCATGAATCAGAAGGCGGGGCGGGCGCATCGCCCGATTCCGAGTCTTCGCCGCGCCTCCCGCTGGCAGCACGGTCGTCAGGACATATTTCAGGAATTCCGTAAAAATTGTCTTCGGAGCTTTCTTCGGAGGCTTTGGAACTTTCTTCGGGAGTTACAGGGGACATGGTTTCGGAAATTTCATGGGAAAATTCTCCGGAAGCTTCTTTGGAACCTTCGTCAGAGTTTTCTCCGGAGGCTTCTTCCGAAATTCCGTCGGAATTTTCTCCGGAGGATTCATCGGAACTTTCTCCGGAGGCTTCTTCGGAACTTTCTCCGGACGATGATGACGAATACGAGGGGGAGAAGGGAGTCTCATCCGGTCCCGACGCGTCTGATGTCTCCATGTGTTCGCCGCGCGTCCCGCTGGTTGAAATTTCTCCAGAACTTCCTCCGGGTTCTCCCCGGGCGGCGTCTCCGGACACTTCTGCAGAATCGTCTCCCGAGCTGTCTTCAGAACTTTCCTCTGAACCTTCTTCGGAGCTTTCGGAGCTTTCTTCAGATATTTTCTCGGGTATTCCTTGGGGAATATCTTCGGAAACTTTTTCGGAGCTTTCCTCGGAGCTTTCCTCGGAGCTCTCTTCGGAGCTCTCCTCGGAGCTTTCCTCGGAGCTTTCCTCGGAAATTTCTTCAGAACTTTCTTCGTAGCTGTCTTCGGAACTTTCCAAAGAACCATCTCCTCCAGACGGCTCATTTTGACGATGACCCCCGGAAGAAAGCTCGATATCCGCCCCCTCATTTGCCGCCGCCACGATCTCTGGCCCGGTCTGTCGCTCCACGACCTGTTCTCCGGAACTGTCCGAAGATCGTTCGGCGTCGATCGAAGACGCGGCCCCGCCATCCGATATTCCCTCGCCGATCAAGTCAGAGGACAACTCGAAGCTGCTGCTGCTCCTGCTACCGCCACCTCCCCTCAAGGCAGCCCCCTCCTCCTCCTCCTGCTCCTGCTCCTGCTCTTCCTTCTGCTCCTCCCCCCCCCCCCCCCCCTCCGTCTCCCCCCCCTCGTTATCTATGACCCACTCCACCTCCACCCCTGCCTCCACCCCCTCTACATTATCCTCCTCCTCCTCCCCCTCCTCTCCCTTCACCCCATCCTCCTCCTCCTCCTCCCTTACCCCCCTTTTCTCCTCTTTCTCCTTCCCCCCCCCCTCGAAATCCCTCGAGAAATCTAGCCTACCCAGGGGCCCGACCGCTTTCTCCAGCCGCGATAGCTCCCCCTCCTCGAACAAGTCGAGTGAAACCCCTTCACCGTTCCGACTATCCTCATCGTAGTCTGTGTTGACGGAGGCTAAAAGGGCCTCAAGATCGACTGGAAAAAGAAGGGAAATACGCAGCCGGTTAGCAAGAGGGGGGGGGGGGGGGGGGTGCTACTCATGTTTCGTGCACGCGGCCGCTAGTCATATTTGGACCATAGGCACCTCGCATTCCCCTACAATGCCGGGACCGAGCGCGTTGGGTTTCACCAACCAGGGCATTGACATTTGCCTTGCACAAGCGCGGAAAAACACCGTGAGCGTATTGGCCGAGTCGCATGCCCCGAAGGGTTGGAAGCTGCATCCTGCCTAAGAACCGCCTCTGAGGACGGACTCTGCATATGGACGACAGCTTCAATGAGTTAATTTAAATTTCTGCGTGTTGGCCACTTCCTGGAGACAGCAATGCCGGTTTTACTATGTTAACTGCCTCGCGGACGCCTTACCATATTTAACAACTTTACGTTGATACGACCAATTCCCCTTGTGCGGAACAAAAGGTTCTCCAACCCCCACAAATCCCTACTCCGCACCGCCAGCCTTTGCTGACCGCCAAAAACAAATTAACAAAAAAACGGCACCCTGCGTTGTCTAGCTCACGCCAGCGGTGGCGTGTTTTACAGCGTCGTTGCAACCGACGCCAACCCAAACCTATAATATATCATATCATTTTATATGACGGGGGGGGGGGGGGGGGAGGGCCCGTACTCATTAGTTGCTCTTGCGGCTTAGTCATTTGACGATTGACCCCACGCATTCACTTTGCGAGACGGGAGCATGAGGGAGGGGGGGGGGATCGGTTGGTGGGTTACAGTTATTACATCATTTAATTATGCAATAAATCCTTATCGCATGGTAATTGACTAGTGCTATAAAGAGGCCCAAGGTCAAACCGCCAGAGAAAAAAACGTAGGAAGGGGCGGGCCAGCGAGGGGGGGGGGGGGGGTTACACGGGCGGCGGCGAGACCCGCGGGGAGGGCAGACCCCGGGGGCGGGGAAGGGGGGGGCGGGGGCTGTTGGATGGGTACTTCAGTTATAATGAACAAAATGCACTTGAGACATCATGGTAAGTGCCGTTATTAACGATGCTAGAAAGGCCGTTTAATATCCGACTGTGACGAAGACAGAGGGGGGGGCGGGGCGAAAAGGTAGGCAGCCAAGGCGTAACGGGTATAGCTCATGCCATGTATGGCCATAGTCGTATGCGGGGGGGTGGAGGGGTATGCGACGGGAACACAAGACACTCGGACACGAGTGGGCGTATGGGCCCAATCGACCACAGCCAACAGGCTCCACGGGGTGTTAAAAATATCAATCGCGCAGTCTGGTGTTGTTGTTGGTGGTCGGGGTGGCAATTGGTGGTGGTCGTGGTGGAAATATATATACCGGCGCTAAGGTGTAGCGTATTGCGTGGTGGTGGATCTTCGGTTTGGTTAAGTTTTTGATGGTGGTGGTTGTACCGGTTGTCATGATGTTGGTACTAGTGTCGGTGTTGATGTCGGTGTCGCTTTAGGTGTTGGTATTGGTCGTGGTGGTGCTCGTGGTGCAGGGGGGAGTGGGCGGGGGGGGGGGGGGGGGGGGGGGGGGGGGGGGGGGGGGGGGGGGGGGGGGGGGGGGGGTACTCATTTGTTGCTTGCCTTAGTCCTTTGACCATTGACCAGCCATTCGAGACGGAGCAACGTTCCTACTCCTAATAGAGACACCTCCAACATTTGGGCGCTCATTGCGTTGTTTCCATATACTACAAAATGTATTTTTTGCTAATCCTATCCCCTTCCTGTTTCGCCTCCTTTGGCCGCCATCTATCTCCTAAGATTGCGATCGCAGGGGGGGTGGTGATTTTGTGGTTTTGGCATTCTACATACGACGTTCTGGCTGTCTGTCTGCGGTGCTTCGTCCGGGCACTGAGCACGAGAGGACTGAGCGACTGCTCGACCTTAGACGGTAAGTTCGAGCGAGCAATGAAATACGTTAGCCTCTGCTGGTGTTGGCGGTGGTGGTGGCGTTGATTTCGGTGGGCAAGAAGTCCCGCGTGGTTTGGTGGTTTTGAACATGCGAGGCTGCCAGTCTGTCTGCTCGCTCTACTGTCCTCGGCCCGAGCATTAGGTACGAGCCAGCCAGCATGCTATGAGTAGAATACAAGTACGACCTGGTAGATGATAACCTGGTGCGAGTACGTCCGTAATCGAATTTTGACTTTGCATGCTTCGTGCAATTTGCTGGTGGTGGTGGCGGTTGGTGTGACCTGTCGATATGTGTTCTGTGACTTTGTAATTTTGACTTTTGAACCTGCACGTTTCATTCTGTCATACGGTTTGTCCTGTCTTTCTGTCTGCTGTGTTATCCTGTGCTGTCTTACGTACGGCTGTAGCAAGCCAAAACAAGGCAACAGAGACCCACCTTCCGATTCGTCCCCATCGTCATCGCTAGCCCCTCCTCCTCCTCCTCCTCCTCCTCCCCCCCCCGCCCATCTACCTCTTCCTCTCCCTCCCCCTCTTCCTCCTCTTCCTCCTCTTCCTCCCTCCCTTCTTCGTGCTCCTCGTGCTCCTCCTCCCCCCACTCCTCCTCTTCCTGCCCCACCTCCTCCTCTTCCTCCTCCCCCTCCTCCTCGTCTCCTCCTCCTGCTCGGCCTACCCACCCTCCGGGAAGGCTGCGGCTCCGTCCCGCCCCCACCTCTCATAGATGCCGCGCGCTCCAGCATGGCCTGCAACGAGCTCGGACCCCGAGGCACATCAACATGATGGTTCTTCTTTGCCCGGTTGTGCTCCTGCTGTCGCTGTTGCGGTGCGTTGGGCAAGCCAGGAAACGGGAGACGCGAGAGGAGAGGGAGGAAGGGAGGCGTGTGTGCATGTTGTTGCCTCAAGGATGCCTCGCCCTCGTGACCAGCATCACGTGCGACGCTGAGCAGTGCTCTCGCGCGACTGGGACTACTGGTGGTGGCGGTGGCGGCGGCGGCGACGGTGGTGGTGGTGGTGCAGCTGGTGCTCCTGGCGCTGCGGCTGTTGCTGGTGCTGGTGCTGGTGCTGCTGATGCTGAAGCTGCTGGATGGGGGAGCATCAGTATGAGGATTGGGGGTGGCGGACTGGGCGGCGCTAGCGGCGGCGGCGGCGGCACTGGAGGACAGGAGAAGCCAAGCCAGATGCATCGTGCGTGCAGTAGTGCAGCAGTGCAGTGCTGCGGTTGTCACGCACAACTGAGATGAGGCAGAGAGAGGGAGCACGCAGCACGAAAATTGCAAAACATGCACACACCACGTGTAAGAAAAGGAGATATTAATATACCAAGAATAGTATGTAACAAAAGGAGTTCAAGTGGTTCTTGAGGCGTTTCTCTACACGAATCTAAATGTAGAACCAATTTGGTTCCAATTTAGAACCAAATTATTTTACTTGTTTCACCGCTTGAACCGCCTTTTGAACGAACTGCTCGGGGTACCCCGGCCGGTGTGCTCGCGAGTTTGGTGTTTTGTTGTGTGCAGACCAACATCTCCCAAGCAAGCTTCTTACATCCCCGGGGCTCTTCGTGTACTCTCTCTCTCTTGTGCGGAAGCCAGGCAGGAAGAAGGGCAGGGCAAGATAGATATAATACTCAGCTCAATCAAGGAGGGAAGCGTTTCAGCAGGCACCCGAGTCTAGGGGGGCTTGAGAGGCCGAGCGATAGGTGAGCTGCTTTGCCCAGAGAGACAACATGCACAAAAGTGACTCAACTGCATTGCTGTGCACCGTACACATGTCTACGTACTGTTTTCGTCCGCGGCTGGCTGTTGTTCTTGTCGCTGTTGCTCGTTCGTTGTTGCTTCGTCTCTCGTTGTGGCGCCTGCTTTGCCGTGCTGCTTCTTCTTGGTCTCTTTGAGCCCACACTTGCACAGCAGCAGCTTCGGAGGGATGGGGTGTCTCTGATGCCGGCACGCAGCCACTACTGCTGCTCTACGTACGTATTCTAGTTATTGCCGCCACTACTCGTACTTATCCCACTCCCATTTACACCACTGACCACTGCTTGCACCACCATTTATACGAGTACCACTACCACTGACCCTTCCAACACACTTACGACCCCGACCATTGCCATTCCACCACCACCACCACTACTACCACCACTACCACTACGAATCGTAGAGCATGGTTGTTCTGGCCACGTGTGGCACAGGCAGCAGAGAGACAGGCAGCAGCAGCAGCAGCAGCAGCAGCAGCAGCAGCAGCAGCAGCAGCAGCAGCAAAACAGCAGTCCGCAGCCTACGTCTACAGCTTCTACGCTCTTGAGCTGCTGCTACCTACGCTTCTACGTACTACAGCAGCAGTACAATAATTTCGTGGTGCGCAGACAGAAAAAAAAATGTCGAGACTCTCTCTTGAGAACTGAGAACCTCAAAGCTCAAAGCCCACGGCCGTTCAACCTGTGAGACGAGAAACGGCATTATCAGCAGCCGCCAATTTCAACCACCCCCCCCCTCTACCCTCTCTCCTCTCTCTCCCTTGTGGTCTGACGCTGGCTTGGGGTCTATATACCAGCAGTGCGTCATTGTTCTATCAAAGGATCCTACGTATGCGTAAGGCTAACTAGCTTTCCCGTTTTTTTTGTTTCGTGGTTGTTGTTGCTTGGAGTCACCAGCAGCAGTGCGTCAATTGTCACGGAACCCGAGACAACTATCCTACAAGGCTTGCTCGGCTTGCTTGCTCGTTTTTTTTTTTAAATACTATTGTTGTTTGGGGGACGGCCAGCCGTGGATTTGCGAGAGAGATACAGCAGAAGTTGCCGCTCTTGACGGATAGACATGTGATATATCATGACCGTTTGCTCTTCACGCGCTCCTCATGTATCCGGCCCCGGGGTGATGTATGATGTCTTCCAGGGGTCGGGCTTTTGTAACCCCTAGCCGGAAAAAGCCGAGCGGCACCGCCTAACCCCAACCCTAACCCCAACCCCAACCCTAACCCAAACCCAAAACCCAAACCGTATTTGAACACCACCTCGACCCCCTACCCCTCCTGCCCCTAAACCCCAAAGCATGCCCTCGGATAGCGCTGCATAGGGCATGCTACAATCAGCAATCCTTGGATTTAGTTTAATCCGGCGCTCCGGTGGCGGTGCGACGTCGTCGGCCGTGCTCGACACGGGTTCGCCCCAGTCGTTCATCACCGCTGCCGCGGTGGATCAACTGAAGGCTTCCCGTTCTGCCACGTCAGCTGTGAGTTCGGCCGATTGAGTGGGTGGTACTCTTGGTGGAATCTACAGCTATACTGCTGTACTCTATGAGCTATCTGAGGGGAAGTTTCGGCGTTAGGGCCAGGGGCGAGGGGTACGAGAGGTGGTGTGTATACGGCCTGAGTCAGGGTTAGGCAGGGTTAGCCGTAGGATGGGTGCCTCTCGGCCTCTCGAATTTTTCAGCTACGTACATAAGGGTTACAAATACTCGTGTTTAGGCGCTCCCATCTTGCAGGGGTCGGCCTGTTTTGGTTTCCCACGAGAAAGTTCTCTCTTTCCTCCTCTCTCACACCCACCCAGAAACAACACCACTATTGTGGACGGATTTATAAGGACCGTTTGATATTCATAGTAATGTCCACATGCCCCTTATATATCCGGCCAGGTTGATTTTATCTTTCAGAGGGATCGATCGGGCTGTTATGATTGTCCACGAGAAAATACTCTCTTCCCAGCAGTTTGTGGAGTGGGTGTTGTCTTCACATGAATCCGTGATTCCTATATATACCCAGCTATACATCAGTACACCCAGTGCCTGTCGTGATTCCTTATCCTCGTATAATATATACGTAGGGAGATACCAAAATTCTGTGGTCACAGACTGCGAGAGACAAGAAAAAAATACTTATCGCGAATGAAAGGGTAAAGGAAGTGAATTGCCAACGTACTGGGTACGAGAACACAGCGAACACAAGCAACACCAGAAAACAGAAAAAAGAAAAAAGAAAGGAAAATATATACAACACGAATTATGAAGTGAAACACGAATTATGAAGTGAAACATAATATGTACAAATGACGCAAGGAGACCAGAAAGGCTGCTGTTATTTGGAGAAAAGGATACGTGCTCAAGAGGAACAGAAAACTGATGCACGGACGAGGCAACACGAAGAAGAGGAGAAAAATACCGGCATAAGAACGGCGGTGGAAAAAAAGAAGAGAAAAACAAGGCAAAAAAAAAAGCAAGAGAGAAGAGAGAAGAGAGAAAACAGAAAACTATCCCCGAGACGATGATGGCAACATGGCTTCCCGTCTCTGCTGCAAAACCGACCCCCGGGTACCCTGCCACACCCTCTTGCCACACCCTTCCTAGTCTCATCAAAAGCGGTGTCAAGTGTCAGTACTACGGCGGTCGCGCCCCCCCCCCCCCCCCCCCCCCCCCCCTTCCCCCCCCCTCCTATGTCTCCTAAAAAGGGGGTGAAAGTGTAATCCTCCGGGGGGGCCCCCCCCCCCCCCCCCACTCCCGCCCCCTCCCCTTGTCGCCGCTTTTGGCGTCCTCGGCTGAGTGTCGTAGCCAGCTCCTCCCCGCTTCGCCCCTGTGCCACCTCGCCATGAAACGGTCCGCCGCTTCGACGACCCCCCCCCCGATACATGTATACCACTTCCCGCTCTTCTTAGCCGCCCTCGGCCATAACACCGTCTCTGCGCCGAACAGCTAAGGGGGGCTCTCCGTGGACGCCTCTGTTGCTTGAAAACCCCTGAGGTCGTCTGCTTGACATTTTGGCCCAGTTCTTTTTTTGGTCGGCCTGGTCCAGGGCTTTTTCTCCCCACCTGCCATAGTCCAAAACATCACCGGATGGGTCAACATCTCATTGGTCGCCCGATGTAACCCCCCAACCCCGCAAAGAGGAGGCAATATTTGTGGATGGTCGTTTCAACGCTCTTGCGTTGTGCCTTCTTGAGGGCCTTGACGTACTGGCGTGAGGTGGTAGGTGTGTTGTCGGCGCTGGAAGCCAATGTATTGATCCGTAGGGAGGAGGAGGAGGAGGTTGCGGTGTGCCGTTCGGAGCTCGGCGAAGTGCTCCTACGCCAAGGGTCTTATCTACTCCTAACAATGTTGTGAACGTGATGGCCGAAAGCCGCATTGGTCCTCGGGTGTAAGATAGAATACAAAAAAAAAGGCAGAGTGATGGAAGAAGAGACTGACTTGACTGGCTTGGCTGCCTGTACGTTTTTTTTTTTTTTTTACAGTCGGACAGGAGGAAGTACATAATACCCCCTCATACGGGATGCTGTACAGCCTGCATGAGGACATATAAAACCCGTCAGTACGCGCGATCGAAGTATCACACTCAGCTACATAGCAAAAATGACTTTCGACGAAATCCTCCATCTCACAGCTGTTTTTTTTTTTTTTTTTAATAATACGCATATTATGTCACACGTCACACGGACGCCGGGTGTGCTGGATGTGTCGACGGGTAAAACGAACGGTTTAATGTGAAGGACACACCCGCACTGCTGCTGCTGCTGCTGCTGTTGCTGCTGTGACTCACGGCCCCCAGTCCACAGACAGAATCATACTTCGTACACAAATAGCCGGCGCGTTTTTTGTTATTTCATACCAGTTGTACATAAAATAGAGCAGTGGCCAAAATCGGGTATACCCGATATGTTTGTGGACGAAACAGGATACCATTGTATGTTATTGTGTACCAGGTATGTTATTAATGGTGACCACAACGACCCCAGGGCGCCATCTCATTCTTTTTTTCCCTCCCGTTTATTATTTTCGCACTTCTGTCTTTCTCCCTCCCTATTAAATAGTCGTAACTCAGATCCGGGGTCACAACGTAGGCTCCTCTCCCTCCTCCCCCACTACAGTCCTTGCCTTGATTTTTATCGCGCAGAGGGTTCAGCCTTCCCAACGCTCGTCGATTTTTCATCGAATTTTACTAACTCACGCTCTCGCGCTTTCCGCTATAGAGTCAAGATATTGTTTTGCGAGAAAAAGTCCCTACGAGCATGCACTCGGGGGGGGCTCGAACTCACGATCTTGACTCTAACAGGGACGAGATTCACCTGCCATTCCACCGGGGACGCCGATTGCCTGTGGTCAGCGCCGGCCACCACCCGACGCTGGCCACATCCCCACCGGGTATACCCGCTTTTGGCTACTCAACTATACATAAAATATGTATATATATACTGCAGACCTCGGTCGCCCCGATGGTCTAGAGGTAACCTCGAACGCTTCTGAACGTTGATGTCTGGAGTTCGAATCTCACGTGGGTCGGACTTTTGAGTTTATTTGCAAAAATAAATAAAAAACGGAATCAACTGCTGAGAGCGCCAATTAATAGTAGCGTGGGTAGGCACAATTCGATGCGAGTCGACGAGGGAAGGAAAGGCTGAAGTCTTCTCGCGATAAAAA